>SZWC01004001.1:40792-53071 GCA_023375785.1 Penium margaritaceum | reverse complement strand
GGGGGTGGTCTGCTGGCGCGCTTCTCCGTGCCTCGACATCTCTGCCCACTCGTTGCTCGTGGGGGGGTGTTCTGTTGTGCACCCACAGCTGGCGCAGATTAGTGCACAAGGGGAGAATGTTGGAATCTGGTCTAGTCTGTGCCCACACTCTTGCCAACCTGGCCCAGTTTTGGGCACACACTTCCAGTTTTTCAAAAGTGGCATACTTGGTGTCGAGTCACACAAAAGAGAAGCACAGAAGACTATGCTGGATTGGGGACGGACGAGCAGTTGAGCGAGAATCTCCTCTTGATCCAACGGCTGATGTGGCACACAGCTGGAGATTATCAGACAAACCAAGCGTACGAGCAGGGCTCCGCTGGGTGTGCGGCTGATGGAAGGAGGACGCGGACACGAAGACGTGCCGGCCGTGAAGATGCCAGTGTACTGGAGAAGGACGGACCGACTGAAATGTCTTCACTGTACGATGGATCAATTGCTGCCATCCAGTGACCGAGGGACAAAGCGTCAAGCTTTGCCCAACGACGCCGAGGGACAAAGTGTCAAGCTTCACCCGACAAAGATCGATGAACCACAGAGGAAATCAAGACTGCGATTTATCAACACCGTCGACTAACCGAGGGCGCTGGGCATTTGCAAACCTCGGATGCACAGCTGGATGTTTACGGCCTTTTGTACTTCTGCTATTAGTCTTAGTCGGGTCGTGTGTAGCGTGAACTATAAGTAGTCGTCGTCTTAGGAAAATCACTGCTTTGTCTGTACCTCATCATTTTCAGTAATGCAACTAAGGGTGCACGCCAATTCCTAGGATTTGGGAATATAATTCAGTAGTCATAAATATTTTAAGGATTTGCGGCTCCGAATCCTCCATATGGACTCGAACCGGGACTCGCAAATCTTTCGGTCGAAAACCCGGGGAGGGGGGGGGGGGGGGGGGGGGGTACCGCCAAAAAAAACCGGAGGTTCCGTCACAACTTCTTGCAGTACCGCGGTGCCGTGTCCTTGCGATGGCTCTGACGTGCACCTTTTGGTTGTTCAAACCCATGCATGTCACAGTATCTCGTACCTAGGTGGCATGTATCTGGATTGCATACTACTCAGCCAAACACCTGTAAGTTGACTGGATACCATCATTTGTACATTTTTCACTGCAAAGATGCAAACCAGAAGTTATTCACGTAGTCAACTTGCTTACTTTACAACATTTTTTCCAAGTTCAACTGTCATGTCAGCAAACTTCTGATTACATGACAGCCTGGCCGATGCCGACAGCCGGTATATGGCTGCTTGCCCCTCGGTATTGGCCAGGTAAGATTGCGCAGTGTGCTGTTCCGGTATTTGTCATTGGTCCGTGGTTTTCGTGCAACGTTTTGACCGTCACACGCATGTGGATGGCGGGTGCCTGCAGATGAAGCATCGACAATTGGTGGTCCACTAGGTGACGCATAGGTCATCTGAAGAGGCATCGGATGTCTCGGCCGATTTAATATCTTCCGCTGCTTTGCGGCTCTCAAGATTTGGAGCAAGGTGACCTCACACCTCATCAGAGGCAAACGGGCCCAGTTTTCCGGCTGCTAGTCCAATCAGCAACCGGCAAACCAGGCCGGTTTGCCGGATCAGCCTCATCTGCCAAACAGTGTTTCTTGTACCGTGCAAGTAATACCATTGGGAGTGGTGCCCGACACAAAGCAAAAAAAAGAAACATTCATGACAAATTTCCAATGCCACAATGCCCAAAATCCACAATACATCCAATGCCACAATGCCCGACAATGTCCTCCCATGGTGTTCAATGGCAACAATTTACATGTAACATAAAGGAAACATTTTTACACATGGTTGTATCTTGTGCACACATTGGTTGGTAGTGAAGTAGGGGTACAAAAAAAAGGGTAAAATCTGGACTCGCCATAAAGCAAAGTGGCATGGTCAATAAGGACCGCGAAGGATTCGCGAATCCTGAAGATTCGCAAATCTTTTTCAGGACTCCAATTCGTGATTCCTAATCCTTTCTGGGAACCGGGAATCTTACCCGGTGTGCACCCTTACATGCAACATACCATTGGATTCAGCAAGAGACGAGCCGTGCACCTGTGCAGTGTATGAAATCTCTTCACAAGTGTGCAAGACACATTACTTAGTTGAAGTGTACGGCAGTTTTCCACCATGTGTACCACACGGATTTTGAGTCTACAAGTTCAATGTGCAGTGTTCACCTGAGACACCTGAGATTCTAAGAGGCCTTCATTTCTAACAAGTTCACCCTCGAGGATGCAAAAGTCGCAGAATGGTACCGACACTACTAGATGGAGGACCTTCTCACATCTTCGTAAGCAACGACCTCGTTCGCAAGCTGGGTTTACAAACCAAACCAGGGGTATTTGAAAGAAAAAACCATCAATGGAAGATTGCAAATACCGAGACTCTGAGAACCACTATGACTACAGGTGGGAGATCTGTGGGATGTAACAGTCTGGAGATCTTGTCCAATGAGTGACCACAAATCATTCCCGGATGAGATTTCCTATATCGACACAATCCACAGATCAACTGGAACAGCGACTGTTGGCTCTAGTGGGTGTGGAGGCACCCTCAAGGATGCCTAGCTCTCAGTGATACACGCTACCAAGGTCTGGTCAGCCAATGGACACCAATAGTGAAGAGTGTGGAGTACAAGGATCACGGATGTGAGTGGGCAGAACACGTCGCATTCAGTAGATCTGAATCGAAACACGTTTTTGTTAGTTATCATAGTGAGTTTATATCAGATCCTTATAGCCTGTGATCTAAGCTTTCCAACGCATCCAAGCACGCCCAAAACGGAGCAGTAGAGCCCTTGCTACGGCCGTCGAAGTAACCCTTGGTGGACCCGCCCACCTGGCCTTGCACTCTAGGCAATGGGAGGCGCTTCGACGATGACCCGTCGAAGCGCCTTTCCTCCCTCAGAAGTCAAGGAGAAATTCATCCTGGTCAAGGAGGTCCTTATGGTCACCTCATTCATGCCCCTGGTGCATTTGGAGGCCATTAGGAATGAACTCGGATCCCTGGCGGTGGAATATCCCGCAACCTATGGCGGGTACCAGACTCCACCCACCCAACACCCGTTTTTCGAGCTAGGCTAACTTTCTGAATACTCACTCAAATTGAGCGATTCAAAGCTCGATCCTGCATGGAAATATCCAAGAAATCCAAATCTAAAGGCAGATTAGGTGTTTTACCACTCCTTAGTGGTCAAACCAGGGAGTGCACTCAACGGCACTCATGGTAAGGGGCACACCATATCAACAATCTCCCCCTTGCAGCGCAGCCTTGATGCCCTGTCCTTGGAACCTGTAGCATTTTCAACTTCACAGCGCAGAACGAGCTCCATGCAGCTTGCGTCGTGCCTGTCCTTGGACTGTGCCTTGGTCATGGAATCGGCGGGCATGCGCTTAGTGCCACAATGCACAACAGCCGCATCTCCCTTCGCCACCAAGTCCCGCGCGTGGTGATGACGGATTTCGATGTGCTTGGTCCTCCTGTGCAGCACCGGGTTCTAGGTCAGGCTGATGGCACTCATGTTGTCAACATTGAGTACCGTTGGCTTCCTTTGCGGCACGCCGATCTCCTTTAACAGCCGACGCAGCCACACCGCCTCCTTTGCGCCTTCTGTGAGCGTGATGTACTCCGCTTTGGTGCTGGACAGTGCAACAAAGTCTTGCTTCCTACTTGCCCATGAAACTACTACACCACCAAGCACAAAAGCATACCCCGACGTTGATTTTCTGTCATCCACATCACCAGCCCAGTTGGCATCCGAGTAGCCGACCAACTTGAGGGAGTCATCACGCGCTTCCCCTCCAAACACGAGCCGCGACTGTTTTGTCGCCTTGAGATAGCGGAGGATCCGCTTCACCGCTTGCCAATGCAGCGGCCCGGGGACAGCAACATAGCGGCTCACTTGGCCCTCCGCGAAGGCTAGGTTGGGTCGCATCGCCACCATGGCATACATGATGCTCCCCACCGCAGACTGGCATGGCACACCTGCCATCTCCTCCTTCCCCTCGTCCGTGCTCGGGCCCATGCTCGAGCTCAACTCACAAGTGGTGGTCATGGGTGTGCCGATGGGGTTGCACTCCTCCATGTTGTAGTGGCGGAGCACCTCTTGCACATACTTTGCCTGCCCCATTTCCAGCGTGCGTGCTTTGTGGTCCCTCTTCATGGTGACGCCGAGGTAGTACTCGAGCTCGCCCATGTTGATCATTTTGAACCGACCGCCCAGCTGCCGCTTCAGAGTCACCAACTCCTCCATGTCCAATGACACAAGGATGAGGTCATCCACGTAGAGGACCACAATCTGGTGCAACCCCGGCTGCTTTCGCACGTACACGCTGTGATCCGCCTCGCAGCGCTTGAAGCCAAGCTCGGCCATGAAGCCGTCCATTTTCAGGTACCACATGAGTGGCGCTTGCTTGAGCCCATAGAGCGCCTTGCAAAGCCGACACACCTTCCCCGGCAGCGCTTCCACCCCTTCCGACACCTCCATGTAGACCTCCTTGTCCATGTCGCCGTTGAGGAATACGGTTTTTACATCCATTTGGCGGACTTCATAGTCTCGCATCGCCGCCACCGAGAGGATGGAGAGAATGGAGGCGAACTTTGCCATCGGTGTGAAGGTTTCGTCATAGTGTTCTCCTTTTCGCTGGGCGTACCCCTTCGCGACCAGTCGCGCCTTGTACCGCTCCACCTTCCCCTCCTTGGTAAGCTTCTTCTTGAAGATCCACTTGGAGCCGATGATTTTTCCGCCCTCCGGCCTATCAATCAGCTGCCAAGTACCGTTCTCTTCTTCGTATGCCAGCTCAGATTTTATGCCTCCCTCCCACTCAGCCCCATCCTTCTGCTGCAATGCCTCCTTGGCGGTCTCGGGCTCCTCTTGCGCAAAGAACGCTCAAGCAAACCCAGTCCAGGAGCCCTACGCAGCATCGTACCATTTTGCCGTCCTCCTTGCGCGTCCGCTTCTCCGGGGCTGCTGTTGTTGAGGCTGGTGCTGCTGCTGCCGCTGCTGCTGCTCCTGCCCTCTCGCGGTGCCACTTGCACCGCTGGCCAGCTCCTCCTCTCTCAGGGACCGTGGAGATGCGGGCTCACTCCCCGCCTCCTCGTTCAGCTCCACTGCTGCCGGCGCTTCGGACTCATCATCCGACGCGGCTGAATGCAAATCAGCCGCTCCAACATCGCCCGGATGGTTCTCGCCGGCTGGAGCTGATGGGACGTTACCCTCTTTTGCGTCCTCCGGCGTCTCCCCCTCGAGGAGTGACAGCCACTCCCCCCGCTTGGAGAGACCCGCGTCCTTGTCTGTCCAACGGCTGTCCTCGTCAAACGTGACGTCGTGACTCTTCACGATCTGCTGCCTCCGCGGGTCAAAGAGCCGGTGCGCCTTGCTCCCGCTCTCGTACCCGACGAAGATGCACCGGCGAGTCCGCGGGTCCAGCTTGCCCCGTCCCTCCCGTGCCTGCACAATAGCATGTGCAACATGACCAAAAGTGCGCAGGTGTGCCACAGTTGGCTTCCTCCCGCTCCACACTTCTTGTGGCGTCTTCCACACCTTGGACTCCGCGTCTTTTAGCGGCTTCGTGGGCGTCAGGTTCATGATGTACGCCGCTGTCCGTGGCGCCTCGCCCCAGTACCGCTGCGCGAGGCCGGCATCACTCAACATGGACCGGACCATGTTGAGGATGGTGCGGTTTGCCCTCTCGGCAACGCCGTTCTGCTGCGGAGAGTATGGAGTAGTTTTTTGCCACGCGATCCCCTTGTTCTTCATCCATGCCGAGGAGCCCTTGTACTCGCCACCGTTGTCGCTCCGGAACGCCTTCACCTTCAACTCCGTTTGCCGCTCCACAGCGGCCACGAATTCCTCCATGCACGACAAGACGTCGCTCTTCCTCTTGATGATGTAGAGGTAGAGCTTGCGGCTGTGGTCATCGATAAAGGTGACGAAGTAGCGCGTCCCATCAATGGAGGGCTCGAACGGTCCATACACATCTCTGTGTACCACCTCCAACTTCACCGATGCACGCGTCCCTTTGCCATCAAACGGCTGCCGTGTCACCTTGCCCACCACGCATGGCTCGCACACGGCATTCTTGGCTGCATCGAGGCCCTTGACCTCAAGACCCCGCACCACTTCTTTCTTTGCCATGTCCCTCACAGTTGAGGGAGCGATGTGACATAGGCGGCGGTGCCATAGGTCCAGATTTCCTTCATCCTTCATCACGAGGTTGACGGCGTCACTCCTCACTGCATCGGCAAGAACCTTGGTACGAAGAAGGTACAGGTCCTCCTCCCTCTTGCCACGTGCAATCACCTCGCCATCCCCCTCCTTCCGGATGATGGCCTCCTTCTTGTTGAAGAGTACCTCGAGCCCCTTGTCAGTAAGGCGGCTCACTGACAGCAGATTTGCCCCAAAGTTGGGCATGTGGAGCACGTCGTAAATGGTGCACAGAATGACTTTCCCGGTCACCATAGACTCAATGCAAACATCGCCTTCGCCCGCGGCCAACTATGTTTTGCCGTTGGCCACTGTCATGCGCCGCTCGGTGGCACCGTAGGTGACGAACGCCGACCAGTTGCATTGTGTGTGGCGGCCTGCTCCGGAGCCGATCACCGTGACTTCCGGATCTGTCAAGTCGGTAGATTCCCTGACCATCATGGCTTGGGTGTCCTTCCCGCCCTTCTCGGGCTGGTCCGACTTCTTGTTGGGGCAGTTGCGTGCATAGTGGCCCTGTTTGCTACAGTTGTAGCACTCCCCCTTGTTGTCACCTTTCTTGGTGTTCTGCTTGGCACCCTTCCCCTTCTTTCCTCCCCATCCACCTTGAGGGTGGACGGCATAGGCAGAAGTTGATGTTGCCCCACTCTCTCTCCCACCACGCCGCATCCATTCATTGCGGACGTACTCAGCCACCTTCTAGTACTTTAGCTCATCGGCACACCAGCCGCCTACGACGGTGATCATGGGACTCCAACTGTCCGGCAAGGCCAAGAGGAGGATCATGGCTTGCAGCTGAGAATCGACCTTCCATCCAGTGGCTATGCACTCGGCAGTGAGGGACTCAATCTGCTGCAGGATCTTCATGATATCGTCGCCTTCATTGGCTCGGAGGGTGACGAGCCTCTTGAAGACGAAGAGCTGGTTAGCAAGTTTGGTGGACTGATAGATGGTGCAGAGTTTTTTTTAGGCCTCCGCGGCCTCCGTGCATCCTTAAATCAGTGCGCGCTGCGGAGGAGCTAGCGCTCACTCCAACAATGCAAGTGCCTTCTTGTTGCGCTTCTTGTACTTGTCCACTTCCTCCGGCGTCGCGGTATCCGGAGGCGCAGTCTCTTCACCGTTGACCAGCTCAAGCAGGCCCTTGTCATCGAGGTAGACCTCAAACTGCCACCTCCACAAGGGGAAGCCGTTCCCATCAAACTTGGATACGGTGCCGATGCTCTCTTGCTCGGTCGTTGCCATTGCGCGGCGGTAGCGTGAAACTTAAAGAGCTAGGGTCCTTCTAGGCACGTGGGCCCATAACCCTTTGTTGGCTCTAGTGGGTGTGGAGGCACCCTCAAGGATGCCTAGCTCTCAGTGATACACGCTACCAAGGTTTGGGCAGCCAATGGACACCAATGGTGAAGAGTGTGGAGCACAAGCATCACGGATGTGAGTGGGCAGAACACGTCGCATTCAGTAGGTCTGAATCGAAACACGTTTTTGTTACTTATCATAGTGAGATTACATCAGATCCTTATAGCCTGTGATCTAAGATTTCCAACGCATCCAAGCATGCCCAAAACGGAGCAGTAGAGCCCTTGCTACGGACGTCGAAGTAACCCTTGGTGGAGCCGCCCACTTGGCCTTGCACTCTAGGTAACGGGAGGCGCTTCGACGGTGACCCATCGAAGCGCCTTTCCTTGCCCAGAAGTCAAGGAGACGTTCATCATGGTCAAGGAGTTCCTTATGGTCACCTCATTCATGCCCCTGGTGCATTTGGAGGCCATTAGGAATGAACTCGGATCCCTGGCGGTGGAATATCCCGCCACCTATGTCGGGTTCCAGATTGCACCCACCCAACACCCGTTTTTCGGGCTGGGCTAACTTTCTGAATACTCACTCAAATTGAGCGATTCAAAGCTCGATCCTGCATGGAAGAATCCAAGAAATCCAAATCTAAAGTCTGATCAGGTGTTCGACCACTCCTCAGTGGTAAAACCAGGGCGTGCACTCAACGGCACTCATGGCAAGGGGCACACCATATCAACAGCGGCGACGTCTACGTGGAAGTCAATGGTGCCAAACGACATCATTTGCGCGTGGGATGAAAGACAACAACAAAAGCAGCATAGGTAGAAGAAGCAAAGGAAACCTCAAAAGCTCAAAAGCGACAACTTGTGCAGCCGATACCACTCAACGTGACCAAGTACAACATATGACAAGAAGCTCGTGCGTGGCTCATACATCTTGAGCCAATGGAGGAAGCAGAAGTAGCAGCAGCTGACTCATCCACCACATCAGCCTCATCAGCCTCATCGGCATCAACAAAGTGTGCGATGGTACCGGAAGAGTTCGCACCACTCATCCAAGAGTTTGCAAACGTTTTCCCCGACGAGCTCCCAAAACCCCTACCACCTCAGCGCGACATCAACCATCGCTTCAAGCTAAAACCAGGCAGCCGATCCACAGATCAAGGGAGCTATCAAATGAGCGATCATGAGCTGACCGAGATGAAAAATCACGTCAACAAGATGCTTGGTCCGGGGTTCATCTACCCATCCACGTCACCATACGCAGCACCTATATTGTTCGTGAAAAAAACTGGCAAAATGCGGATGTGCATGGACTACTGGGCGTTGAGGGACACTACCATCAAGAATCGCTACCCACTTCCCCAAGCTGTCAAGCTTTTTGACGAACTCCGAGGGGCTCAGATTTTCATCAAAACTCACGTACGCAACGACTATCACCAGATTCACGTGGCAGACACGACATAAAAAGGACGGTGTTTTAAACTCTCTACAGGAATTTTTAGTTCACGGTAATGCCGTTCGGACTCACAAATGCCCCGGCGACGTTCATGGTGGCAATGAACAACATTCGCCGCCCGTACATTGATGATTTTGTGGTGGTGTACCTCGACAACATCCTAATGTACAGTCGCATCCTAAAGGAGCACAATGGACATCTTAAAAAAGTTCTCAAAAGTTTTGCAATGAAATATTTTTTTTGGAAAACTCTTGAATTAAGACTTTGATTGTCGTTTGATCAATTTTTTGGGTTATGTCACCAAGAGCGGGCTGACCACCATGGATCCGAAAAAAGTAGCAGCGGTCACTGTTTGGCCGGTGTCGAGCAACATTTGAGACATTCAAGTTTTCCTCAGCTTCTACAGTTACTACCAGCATTTTGTATGGGATTACGCACGGGTGTCTGTGCGTCTCTCCGATCTCACTCGAAAAGAGAACGAGTGGCATTGGGGAGACAGCGAAAAAGAAGTGTTCACTGCTTTGCGGTACGCTCTGACCTAGGCACCAGCCTACGATTAGCCGATCCAACGATCAACTACGTCATGGCCACGGACACCTCAGATCGGGCCATCGGCGTAAGCCGCTAATAAGATCATGGCAACGGCAAGCAACCGGTCGCATACATGTCCCGAAAACTGCAAGGACCGGAACAAAGTTACACCGTACACGAAAAGGAAATGTTGGTGGTCGTACATGCATTTAAGACATGGCGGTGGTACCTAGAGTGCGGCCGATGCCTCGTTCGTACCGAACACCATGCTTTAGAGCATTTGACGACACAGCTGAACCTCAGTCGACGTCAAACCTGATGGATGGAGTTCCTTGAATTTGGGTTCGACTACAATACTGAGTACCGGCAAGGCAAAATCAACCTAGCCGATGTACTCAGCCGCCGACCAGATCTAATGGCGGAGGCGGTGACGCTACAACTATAGCCAGATCTGTATCTTGAGCGGCTGCTCAGACGAGGTTACGTCGAGCATGGCGGGTACGACAAGGCAAAAGTTTGGTATAATGCACCCTATTGCCACCAACGATTCACTCGCCAGGTGGTTATTCCTCCAAACGATGAACTTCGCCGCATGCTACTCAAAGAATGACACAACACCGGTCCAGGTGGACATTTTGGAGAGGACAATATGCTAAAGAAGCTGGAAAAAAACTACTCGTGAGGGAAGATGCAGTCCGACGTGGCCAAATTCTACAAATCCTACGACACGTGTTGCCGACAAAAATCCCGTCACACGCGGCCACTTGAACTTCTGCAACCGCTCCCTTCTCCAACGGAACCATGGGCTGACATCTCCATGGACTTCATAACGGGATTACTAGTCACACTCGAGGGATGTGACGCAATCCTCTTGGTTGTCGACGTGCCTTCTAAAATGTTCCATTTTTTCGTGTCAAAAACAACTTGACTGCCAAAGAAACATCACGCCTGTTTCTAAACAACATCGTGAAGCTATAAGGGCTACCGAGAGCCGTCAGGAGTGGTAGGGACAGTCGATTCACCAGCCATTTTTGGCACGAAGTGACGACTTGCTACGGGAGCTGAATCAAGCTCTCAATGTTGCTCCATCCTCATACCGACGACCAAATCGTGTGGACCAATCAGACGCTTCAACAACTTCTCCAAACATTTTACAAACTCCATGGAACAGGATGGGCGCAAGAACTCTCGACTACCAAAATTGCACACAATTTGGCGATCTCCACCGCAATGGGTAAAACTCCGTTTGAAGTGGTGTATGAAAAACTTCCTGCCACACTAGCCGGACGACATAGTTGAAGCAACATTCCCGCGGTTGATGCCCAACACCATGACTTCTCTACCATTTGGGAGGAAACACAACAGACACTCGCAAAGATGCTAGTAGCGATGAAACAAGCAGCTGACCGGCATCTCAGCAACCACGTTTTTGTTGCCAACAACAAAGTCCTCCGCTCGGCCAACATCAAAATCTGCGGAGCCGACTGTTCAAAGCTCAAACCCCGATGGTAGGGACCGTTTGAGATTGAGCGCATGCCATTCCCCGTGGTTGAATGACTCAAACTCCCTGATACTATGCAAGCTTATCCGGTGTTCCATATCAGCAGACTTAAGCACTACCAAGACCCCGGAGAGAACTTCCTCGAATGGGATGCCCCTCCCCCCCATGCGTACAAGTGGACAAGGACACCGAATACGTCATCGAGGACATCTTCGGACGTCGACGACATGGCAAAATGAGAGAATATCTTGTCAAGTGGCACAACTACGACTCTGCGCATAACAGCTGGGAACCCTTCAACAACATCCGAGACGTCGATCATCGAATTGGTGTCTACTACCACCGTCACCAGGCTACAGCAAGATGCATGTCAGGACGTCGCAGCTAGAAGGGAGGTAGGTGTTATGTCCCCGGCGTACACGAGTCCCTAATCTTTCTGAGTAGGCATTTTTTTCATCACACAAATGGCCTACCGCGCGACAAGACCATGATTTTCACTCAGACAGTCGAGGGCAATTCGGCCATATGCCCTCGTCCTCTGACGAACCTTCTTGCAGTTGCCGAAACCTTTGACCACTACGAAGAACATACGACAGAATTGTCACGACCTTTCAGTCAACTTCTTGACGCACCCAGACAAATATGGCTTTATAAAGATGCATCGCGCATCTTGACCTTCGATCCTCGAAGCCCCCCGAACCCTCAGCAGAGCTTCTTCAATCCGACCACTCATGACGCAACTCCACATACAGACAATCGACCCAATGACCCCGACTATGCCACCTTTGTAACTTCACACTTGTATATGTTGTGATTTGTGTCGTTCCTGTACAGTCTACTGTGACCACTCGGCCGTGTCCATACTCGTGCAGATCCGTGAAGCGGGACCTGGTGACATCGGAGGGACAACGGGTGGCGGAATACCAGCTTGGAGCTGACCGACTACTGTTCCAAAGCCCCGGACACTACCGGGACTCCCTGCTGTTTCTCTACAGCCCGTAGGAATCTTTTTGGCGGACTGGCCATGAGTCCAATTTGCATGTTTTTGCATTGCATGTCCACCGTCTGATGATGGATGCATGCATGTGACCAGTCGTAGCGTCCGTCTTGTGATCCTGCACGTCTAGGTTTAGACGGCATAGCATTCTGACATGTGTGCGCAGAGTTATGGCCAAAACAGTGGTTTTGGGCCGGTTTTAGGACAGCTCTTGGACCGCCGCGTGCGACACCCACTGTGCACCGCGGCAGGTATTTA
>SZWC01004001.1:28771-40701 GCA_023375785.1 Penium margaritaceum | reverse complement strand
TTTTGCATTGCGTGTCCACCGTCTGATGATGGATGCATGCATGTGACCAGTCGTAGCGTCCGTCTTGTGATCCTGCACGTCTAGGTTTAGACGGCATAGCATTCTGACATGTGTGCGCAGAGTTATGGCCAAAACAGTGGTTTTGGGCCGGTTTTAGGACAGCTCTTGGACCGCCGCGTGCGACACCCACTGTGCACCGCGGCAGGTATTTAGGCCATGGACCTGTCATTTGTTATCTCTCTCTGCAAATGCTATCAAAGCATTCATACACTTTGCCTTCTGTCCCCTAGCCAAACTCTTGCCGTTGCGTGCACGACCTGTGACTGTTGTCACCGTCTGATCAGACACTGACGCCCGGTGAACGTGAGTGTTGCTAGGAAGCTTCTTTGCATCTTCTCATGGTATCAGAGCAGTGAGACAGTTCTCACTAAGCTACGTAGCAGAGACGTAGCAGAGCGGCAGCGGTGAGAGTCACCGCTACAGCAAATCTACTAGGGCCTGTCGAAGACAGCCATTCGCCGTCGACGCAGCCCACACCCATCAAGTGAGACCGTAGTAGCGCCGTTGCCACTATGCCAGCAGCAGCATAGAAGCAGAGCAGCAGTAGCAGCAGCGACAGCAGTAGCGCCGTAGCAGCAGTTGCAACAGCGCGTGGCAGTTGCACCGAGTGCAGCCGCCGTCCACAGCCACAACGGCGGTCGCGGTAGCAACAGCTAGCAACGGCGGTAGCGGCGTCAGCAGAGCAGCAACAAGGACACCAACAGCAGCACAGTATCAGCAAAACTAGCCGCGGTGATAGCAGCAGAGCAGCAGCAGCAGCGTAGTAGCAGTAGCAACAACGCAGCAGCAGCAGCGCAACAGCAGCAGCAACAGCAACAGCAGCAGTAATAGTAGCAGCACCAGCAGCAGCGCGCGGCGGCATTAGCGAGCAGCAGCCGTAGTGTGCAGTAGTAGCAGCAGCATTGCGCAGCCGCTGCTGCCATTGCTGCGCACGCAGCAGTGGCAGCAGATAGCACAATTGCATCAGCAGCTGAGGGAAGCTGCTGCGCAGCCTCCGCACAGCTTTCGCGCTGCCGCCGCGGAGCGGCTGCACGCTCGTGCAGAACCGCGAGAGACAAAAAAAAGGGGAGTCAAGCCGACGTCAACATTTTTGCTTGCTGATGTCATCAGGTCGTGCTGACGTCAGCAACCACCTGCTGACGTCAACAACCACCTGCTGATGTCGGCACCATACTTAGCCAATTTTTTCGCCAGACAGTCAAACATTGCCAGCATTTCAAATCCTCGAGAAACGCTGACGCTTTCAAAATCCGACAACCTTGACTTTTTGACCCATATTGAAAGGCGACATGGACTCAGGGGACAACAAGGAGAAGGCGACAAGTGATGCCTCCTCCTCCTCTTCTGGGATCCTGAGCCCACGCTCGTAGGCCATTGAGGACCTGCGGAGCCATCGGGATGAGATGCGTCGCCTACAACGGGAGCAGACTCATGCCATCCGTACACTCACTGAGCTTCCGCGTGGCCAGTCCACAGTCCCACGGTAGGTTTCCGAGGGAGCTGCCGGCGTCGCGGTCTCGACACAGCAGTCGACTCAGGCACCCGTTACAAGAGCTTGACCTGACTCACCACATCCTGACCTGCTGGATGATGAGCCATTCATGCTAGGCATGCCAGACAACTCCCCGGATCATGAGATTCGAGTTCTTCACGAGCACCTCCATCAGCTGCAGACGGGCACCAGATCTCCTCACATTCTTATGGTACGATCGTCACCCGACTATCCTGGTGACTATCCCCTTCTTCCCCGTCACTCGTTCCCCTCGGCCTGCGGTTGCTCTCCCCTGGAGCGGCAACCCAAGGACTTTGAGACACCACCTCCACGATACATCACTGAGGATATCTTTGACTACTGGGAGATCCTCTTTCACATCTGGGCTACTTCAGATGGCGTGTGGCCCTACTACCACAGCCCGTATCAGCCTACGGACTCAGCAGAGGTGCTGACAGCAGCCAGTGCGATGCGCGGACTCCTCTATGCCATGCCACGTGAGACCGTCGTCGATTTCCACCCCTTCCTTGGCGAGCCCAGCACAGGCACGGGCGCCGACCCACGCGGGGGTTGGGATCTGGCCTTATCCCTGCTGGCCGCACAGACGCACGCCACCCGTGCAGCACACATTCGCGCCTTTCACTCTCTCCGTCAGGAGCCTGCAGAGCCTGCAGCTAATTACTGGCGACACGCCATGCGTATCTACACGCGCCTTGGGACTTGCGGATGCACACAGTTGTGGGCGCTTCGTACGATGATGCTCAGAGTTTGCCTTGAGTATACTCACATCTTCACATGGTATAGCGACGCTGTCCTCGAGCCCTTTTCAGCCACTTTGCAGCTTCTCCCTTGGGCCCATCAGCTCTTCCTCCAGGTGACTTTAGCCCGCGAGGTAGCAGTGGCCCATCACGAGACTTCCCTTGCTGCAGCAGTCGTCACATCACCACCATCATCCCTCGTGTAGTCTCTTTCTTCATCCTCCATCACGTCCTCATCTTCCTCCTCCTCTTTGACCCCACCCACACCCACTCAGACACAGGGTGTTGCAGCAGCAGCTCAGGGGAAGAAGAAGATGGGGAAGCGTGGATCAGGTCAGCAGCACTCACAACAGAAGTCGTCCTCCAGTGGTAGCAGTGGACGTTCTGTTCACTACTACAACTGTGGAGGCGCCCATTGCTACATTGANACTTCCCTTGCTGCAGCAGTCGTCACATCACCACCATCATCCCTCGTGTAGTCTCTTTCTTCATCCTCCATCACGTCCTCATCTTCCTCCTCCTCTTTGACCCCACCCACACCCACTCAGACACAGGGTGTTGCAGCAGCAGCTCAGGGGAAGAAGAAGATGGGGAAGCGTGGATCAGGTCAGCAGCACTCACAACAGAAGTCGTCCTCCAGTGGTAGCAGTGGACGTTCTGTTCACTACTACAACTGTGGAGGCGCCCATTGCTACATTGAGTGCCAACAGTCGCTCGACTGGGCGCGGATTACTCGTGGGCTCCAGGCTGCACACGCCATGTATTCCACGTCCAACACGACATCCTCGTCATCCTCCGGACGGGTGGCGGCCATGACTGCAGCTATTCCCGCTTCTGCACCGCTTCTCCACCGGCGACTCAGTAGCAGCGATCCGGACCCACGCGACCGCACCATTGCAGAGTTCCAACACCTTCTGGCACTCCGCTTTCAGGGAGGTGCGAGTGTGTTGTCATCGTCGAGTAGTCCACAGACTGTCTGTTCGTTTGTTCTTATTACTCGTGACGATGCGTGTGGGGGAGCACAGTCAGCATGTGATGATGATGGGCCTGACTGCACCGATTGGGTTCATGAGTCTCATCTTTGTGTCCTACTTCGTTCCTCTCCACTGACGGCTTAGCATCACTGTAATGTCAATTGTTCCGTTGCCCGTTGTATAGTGACGTCCACTAGTCGTGACTCCAGTGGCACTTGGATCATTGATTCTGGTGCCACTCATCACATGACGTGTTGTCGTAGTGATTTTGTTGTTCTCGGTCCTATCACGTCTGTCCGTTCCGTCCATACAGGCTCTGGTCAGTCCTTGCCAGTCCGTGGTGTTGGGGTTGTATGTTTTGGCGGTCTGTCTTGCCCCCTCTACCTTTCTGACGTATTGTTTGTGCCTGGTCTTGAGCCTAGCCTGCTTTCTGTGCGCGCCTGCACACTGATGGGCCTCTTTGTGGAGCATACCGCAGACTCAACGACTATGACTGCTACTGACACTCGCATTGTTGTCCTTTATACCTCTGTTTTAGATGATCTATATCGCGTGTCTCGTACCTCCTCCCCCTGCTCCCCTTCCTCCTCCGCTCGGGTTTTTGTCACTGGTGTTCTATCTCCGGAACACCAGAGATTGCTTCATCATCGTCTGTGTCACGTGGGCTCCGATACTGTGTCGAAGCTCATTTGGACACAGCCACCTCTTGGTCTTGACGTGACTTCTTTCAAGAAGCCACCCACGACCGACTCTCTCTTTTGCACCCAGGGGAAGATGCACAGATGCACCTACCCTGACTCTCAATTCCCGAACGCTTCGGCCTCTCCAGTTAGTGCACTCGGACCTTCTCGGTCCTCTTCCAGTCGAGTCCCTATCTGATCGGGGCCGGTCTGTTCTGACTCTGACTGGTGACTTTATCCAAATGCAGTGGGTCTACAGCATGCATCAGAAGAGAGACGTCGCCCTTGCGGTTTGACTCTGGCTAGTGATGGCTGAGCTTCAATCACATCACACGCTACATACTTTCCGCTTGGATCGGGTCGGTAAGTTCCTTGGCAAGATGGACGGATTCTTTGCCGAGCACGGGATTTTTCACCAGGTCTCCGCTCCTGCTACCCCTCAGCGCTTCAGCGATCTCCTTGGTGCAGTGCCCACAGCTTCCACGCCTCTTACACCTGATGGGCAGGATCCCCTGAAGGTGGATGATCCCACACAGCTGGGGGAGACAGTGGACGTGACCTTGTACCTCCGTCTCATTAGATCTCTGATGTACCTGGCCACTACCACACGTCCTGACATCGCTTTTTCTGTCAACCTCCTTGCTCAGTTCTCGCAGGCTCCTTGTGCTAGAGCCCTTCACGCGGCTGTGCGAGTGGTGCGGTACGTTGTCTCCACATCATGCCTCGGACTCTGCTTTCATCGGTAGTGTTCGATGGTCCTTGACGGCTACACTGACAATGACTGGGCTAAGAGCACAGATGGACGCTGCCGTACTGGCTATGTGTTCCTGCTCGGTGGTACTGCTCTGTCTTGGCGTAGCGGGAAGCAAGGCTACATCGCACGTAGCTTGTCGGAGGCAAAGTGTGTTGCTTTGGGCACAGGGGCTGCTGAGGCGGTATGGCTGCAGCGCCTGTTTCTTGAGCTTGGTCAGTCAGTACCCGCCATTGTGCTTTGTTGCGACAACCATAGTGCTCTCGCCATTGCGGAGAACTCCGGTGTCTTTCACGCTCGCACGAAGCACATTGCGGTTGAGCATCACTTTGTGCGTGATCTGGTGGAGCGACACGTGATCGCCATCATGTAGGTTGGCACTGACATGCAGCGTGCTGATTTCTTGACGAAGGCACCAGCTCGCGGAAAGTTCTCGGTGGCCATTCGTTCTGTCGGGCTTCACCCCATGCCTAAGGGTGGTTGAGTGTGGGATGTGTGTTTGTGTCTCATCTGTTTCACACTCACTATTGTACTTGTCCCAGTGCTGCACGTGTATGGACATGCGTACCATCGGGTCATGAGGGAGTCTTGTAATTTGTGCCGTTCCTGTACAGTCTACTGTGACCACTCGGCCGTGTCCATACTCGTGCAGATCTGTGAGGCGGGCCCTGGTGACATCGGAGGGACGACGGGCGGCGGACTACCAGCTTGGAGCTGGCCGACTACCCTTCCAGAGCCCCGGACACTGCCAGGACTCCTTGTTGTTTCTTTGCAACCCGTAGGAGTCTTTTTGGCGGACTGGCCATGAGCCCGATTTGCATGTTTTTGCATTGCGTGTCCACCGTCTGATGATGGAGGCATGCATGTGACCAGTCGTAGCGTCTATCCTGTGATCCTGCACGTCTAGGTTTAGACGGCGTAGCATTCTAACATGTGTGCGCAGAGTTATGGCCAAAAAAGTGGTTTTGGGCCGGTTTTAGGATTGGTCTTGGACCGCCGCGTGTGACACCCGCTGCGCGCCGTGGCAGGAATTTAGGCCATGGACCTGTCATTTGTTATCTCTCTCTCTCTCTGAAAATACTATTGAAGCATTCAGACACTTTGCCTTGTGTCCCCTAGCCAAACTCTTGACGTTGCGTGCACGACCTGTGACTGCCATCACCGTCTGATCAGGCACTGACGCCTGGTCAACGGGAGTATTGCTAGGAAGTTTTTTTGCATCTTCCCAGTATACCCTACTCTTGCCTAATGTTGCACATAAGTTAATTCCCATGGTGTTTGACCCTGTTCCAAAATTCGATCCAGGTTGTTCGTGACTGTGCAAGAATTGCGTGGCATGGTTATGAATATTTGTGTAATTTTCCGTGGTCATTTTCTGAATTATTTTGTTCAATAAACAGGGAACAGGGTGACGTCAGTTCTTTTCTGGTGCTAAGTTCCCCGTGAGTTCAGGTCTCTATACACGGTGAAGGTGTGTGAGTGCCAAACCGCAGAGCGACTCGTAGAGCGAGGCTCTGCACACGCACCGAAACGTGAGCCGAGCCTCTCTCGCCTCTCACACCTCACGCAGCGGGCCGCTTTGGCTACTCGAATTCGAGCGTTCAAATTTGAGTGGTCAAGTCCTCCACCTGCGCCAAACTGTGGAGGATCGAACCAGATCACTCCAAATTTTCCCAGCACATATATCCATCTGCCCCATATTGGGAGTGGCCCATAATTTTGCCAAGGTAGTTCTAAATAGATTAAAAAAAAATCCTTCCCAAATACCCATGCGATTCTAGGCGGGAATATGGTACACATGTCCGATCATTTCGACACTTGTGATCGAAGTACACTTATTGTTAAATCATAAATTGCTCAATTTCACAAAAGTCTAAATCGTTCAATGGTTCACCATCCCTGCTACGTTCAGTATAACATGTGCAGACATGTTTGCCCACTATCAAATCGAGGGGAGATAGTAATTATGCCGTTACTAGGAACCTGTCGTATCTCAGGCGAAGAGCCGGTGTTATTGATTTTCATTTTGATTCTAGTTGGGGAGGCGGGAGGCGGCTTGGCAAAGTGGGTGGTGAGCGCTCGCGTACGTTGGGGACTGCGCCTTTGGAGTCTTGAAGAATCACACGTCGAATCACACCACTACTGCTGTTTCTTCTTGATTCTAAGGTGAACTTGGCCATCCTGGCAAGACTCCCAACGTCTGGGTAACGTCCTATCCGTGTACATCCACAGAACCAATAGAAGTTGCCGTGATTGGGACGTTAGTGATAAACATGACATTTAAACTAGGTTGCAGGCTTAGGGAGAACCGATCGATGATGTAAAGTACTCGATTTGCTCGAATCATTCAGTTTTGTTTTTTAACGATTTCAGTGGTATCGCACGTGCCTCGGCATCGAATTGTGCATCAATGCGCGTGGAAGGTACCGACTACCCGGATCGATTGCAAACCGTCTCGCGATTCGGTGGGAGCGGCATGGAGGCAAGTCGGCAAGCGATTGATTCTTGTCCATGAAATCAGGAGCAATCGCCGAGAAGTTCGGACGAGAAAACCGCGGAGGGTTGACTTCGATCTATTCGAAGGCGGCGTATTCGAGCCCATAGGCGGTCTTCTGAAAATCAACAAGAAATCACAATTCGAGCGGGAAACTGGTCATACCATAGAATCAAAATCACTTTTTTGCTTTTCGATTTTAGTATTGAGGTCTTTTATTATATTAAGTTTGCACAACAGACCTACATCGACAACATCTGCCATGCATCAGCACTACTCACAAGCCATATCAAAGCTAGGAAACAGGCAGTCACAATTGCAGCACTCAAGACAAAAGATGGGACGGTCACAACGGACCCCAAACTCAAAGAAGAAATGATTACGACCTTTTACACCGGGATCTACAAAAACTCCACAAAATCAAGGTGATAAACCTGCTATACCACCTCTCACGCAAGTACCAGCATCACTTATGCAAATGCTGATATCACCGCTATCAGAGGAGGAAATCACATACTGCATTCGAAACCTTCCTAAAAGGAAAGCACCGGGGCCAGACGGGCTTCCTGCGGAATTCTACCAAGCCGAACCCAAAAACATCACGAAACTATTAGTGCAAACATACCACAATTTCCTTCAGAACCCCCACAAACACCCGCGATTTACAAACTCGGTCACATGTCTTCTCTTCAAAAAGGGTGATCAAACCGGCATACCGAACTATCGACCAATCTCACTCCTAGACACGGTCTACAAAATCCTGGCTAAAATTCTTGCCAATAGACTCAGAAAGGTACTACCATACATCATAAGCCCTGAACAAACTGGATTTATACATGGCCGGAAGATCAAAGACACCCTTTCATGCATCTTCGACCTACAGCATTGGTCCTCCCATGCAAAGCAAGATCTAACTTTTGTTCTAGCAGATTTTGAGAAGGCGTACGACACCCTGTTATGCCCTCACCTTTACGAAACAATGGCTAGGATGGGCTTCCCCCCTCTGTTCATCAGCTGGGTTCAATCGACGTTACTAAACACTGAAACAAGCTTATAAACGGTCACAAATCCGAACATATCATCACAGAAACAGGTGTAAGACAAGGATGCCCCATAGCCCCTCTCCTCTTCATTATCGCAATGGAAACCCTTAAACCAATACTTCAAAACCTACATAGATAAGCCAATTGCTTCCTTTCCTGAATGCCCAGCCTTTGGAGCATATTCAGACGACACAACAGTTGTGGTGAAAGACCAAGCTAATCTATATAAAGCAATACAAATCCTTGAACTAAGCGCTCCCCTCACAGGCTTAAAAGTAAACGCGGGGAAAACCCTACTCTTTGCAGCAAGTCCACACTCAACGACCCCACAAACAGACACCTATCAAGTGACCACTGAACCACAACGGGTACTAGGTCTCAATCTTGACCATGATGTTAACAGTACGACAATGTGGTCTAAACTAGCAAAACAACTCTATGCTTCGGCGGTACTGTGGCACAGATTCCATTTCACAATCGAAACCAAGCTCGAAATCATAAGACACTACTTGGTCCCGAGATTCCTTTATCATTCAGAAATATGCCCACCGGCAACTGAAATCTTAAAAGACATAGAGCATACCATTCTCAACTTCCTATCTGCGTCCAAACAGAATGGTAAACTTCGCTTCATTAATAAACAACTGGCAATCCTTCCAACCCAACATGGAGGCCTCGGGATACCCTGGCCTCAATTTATCATTCACGCACAATGTGCACTGCGAGCATACAAATTCCTAACACCATCGCAAGATATGTGGAAAAAAGTAGCACGTCACACAAACTGCTTTCCTAAAAAGGGCCATTTCTTTCTTTCTGACCCGGCAATCCTCAAACATAAATCTCTTCCGAACCCAAGATGGACGGAGATCCTACGTTGTTTCTTAAAACCTAACCCAACAATCCTACCGCCAAGAAGACTAAAAGCAGAAATTCTAGAAGAATACGTAGCATAAAACTGCTTCATACAAAAGTCAAACGGCAAACCTTTTGGACAGGACCAACAAGAACACTTCCTGCTAGACATGGAACTAAGAATTAAGCACTTGGACAACTCCTTCGTGCCAAAGCTCTACAACCCCCAAACTCGACAAGACGCTGGTATCCTCGACAACGTCGTGAAAGAATAACCGCATGACTCGGTAAACATCATAGTTGGTTCATGCACCGATGACTCACTACAGTCCACATACTGGTGCATAACCTCATATACACACCAGCCACCTGGTTTCATTTATCGAATGAAGAAGGAAGAGGACTGCTATATCATGACAACAATCACAGTACTACCTGACAGAGAACTTGTTCCAACATCTTTCCCTGACACACCAATACACGATTTAAGCATCTGGACTCCGGTAGATGTTCAAGATGGACGTTTCATTGGCTATTGCAATGACACAATGATACCATCCTGGAGAATACAGATCACCAAGGAACCAAAACTAATTACGCTCTACCAGTCTTTCCTCCCCCCCGCCCAAGCATTAATTCCTTATCGGGAAAAATGGGAGGCGGAGAACATAGACCCCCCAAACTCAAAGTTTCTTCGAGAAACACTGCAATCAAACCTCCTCCCCCCGAAGCCAAAAGAATTTCTAATCCGAATAACAATCAGAAGCATCCAGGTTCGAATCAGGCTACATTTCCTCCCACAACCTTTTGAAGTCATCTGCCCTCTCTGCAACCTACACTATGAGACAATCTCACATGCCTTCTGCCAGTGTCCAAAGGTCAAACACATCATACAAAAACTAAACCACTCCTTGCACCTAATCTGTATACTTGAGACAGCAACACCTTTTCTTTTCCAGCACGGTCACCAAAATTTCAAATGGTGGCAACTATTACAGGCTATTACGTTCAGACAAATTTGGAAATATAGGAGTAACGTCTCCTTATCCTTGACACAAAACTTACGTAACCCCACAGCAATGTTATACCATAAAATAATGGCAGCCTACACACAGCAGGTCAATCTGAATCTGCCATCACTATCAAAATTACCCAAGAAAGCTCAATTCAACCAAATGCTTACCCAACTTTCGAACTCTATTCACCTATGCAAAGTTGATCGAAAGCTCGACCCGCCACACCTCATTCTTCACCCACTCTTCCGCTCCATCTGGTTTCACAATAATCAACGCCAGGGGGGACGAGTACTTCAGGGGACTGTGTAAAAACAGCCACTGAACCCCCAACCGCAGGGTTACGACCCGTGGTGAAGGTACTCTTAGGGGTGAGGTTTAGTGGGTATGAGTCCCACATAACCCATAAGGACATAAGTCCCGTGGGTACCTAAACTGGTGTGGCCTTGTCACATGGGGCACAGTCTTTTGACTGAAAGCCCCCGCAAGAGGGGAGGAATCCCTCAAAGGCGCATCATAGGTTCCCTCACCTCTAAGGCTGTCTAAGCCACACACACCAACAAAAAAAAAAAGAGGCAGGTGTTGCACGCAAAGCGTGCACAGGGTGACATAGTAACCGATCAAAAGTGTTCATTTTAGCATCTCTTAAGAGGCTAAATAATTGTACACAATCCGGACCACATAGTGAAAGGTTTGTCGTGAGACTTTACCTCGTCCGTGGAATTGAAACCTGGTTGTAAATGGATTGCCAAACTGTCACCCGCATTCATCCAAATTTTTTTTTTTGTTTTTCCATGCGTGCTCTTAAACAATTTGTATGGTTTGGGCAAACTTTTCCTAAATGACCTCAAGCTATGCTGGATTTATTCCAGCTTGTGTGGATGTAAAATCTATAAAGAAAAACAAGAGGCGGGTGTTACACGCAAAGCGTGCACAGAGTTACATAGTAATCCCACGTTCGACCTGTATGTGTACATGAAGTATATTTTAAATTGAATGTAACTTTTTTTAATAGGTAATCTTATATGTACACTTATATCTAAAAACATGTATGTTAAAACCATGTATGTAAATGTCTACATGTACATCAAGCTTCACGTCAATGTACATATAAATTTTCTTAAGTATTTATGAATGAACATAAGATTGTTAAACATATCAGTTTCATCATTTATGACTACATTTTGTAGACCAAATTTCCATTTATGAGTTTGCTTTACCGGGTACCTAGATTGTGCAAAGACATTGGCGAAGTAAAACGTGAAAAAATGATGGTCAGGTCAACTCGTCCAGTTCGGTTCGTTCGCCTTGTCCACATCGAGTGGACAAGAATTCCACTCGTCCTCGAGTCGCAACCAGCCAGCCGTGCTTCCACATCCAGCACCGCCGTCGCCACCACCGCCCTCGTCACCACTGTTGTTTCCACCACCGCCGTCACGAGCGCCGCAAGTTGCACCGCTTCAGTGCTAGAAGCAATAGCACCAGCGTGGGTAGGAGCAGCAGTAGCAAGAGCAGAAACAGAACAGAGTGATAGCGGCAGAGGCAGATGCAGCAACAGGGGCAGCGGCATTGGTGGCAACATCATCAGCAGTAGTGGCGACAGCAGAAGCAGAAGCAACAGGAGCCGCGGCGGCAGGGCGGTGTGGGCGTGGACGTGGGTGTGAGCGTGGGTGTGGTCGTGCTCGTGGGCGTGGGCGTGGACGTGGGCGTGGGCATGGGCGTGCGCATGGGCGTGGGCGTGGGCGTGGGCGTGGGTGTTGGTGTGGGCGTAGGGGTGGACGTGGGCGTGGGCGTGGGCGTGGGCGTGGGC
>SZWC01004000.1:79987-99484 GCA_023375785.1 Penium margaritaceum | reverse complement strand
GCAATGTGATAAAGATCATCGACGACCGTCCCACTGAGGACGGTCTCCTCGGTGTCGCGCACAAAGATGCGAGCATCGGCAGCCGTGTGCGTGACACCGAGGCCCATCTTGGTGCAGGCACGGACAGACAGCAGGCTGAGTTCCAGATCAGGGACAAAAAGGACGTCGGAGATGTATACGAGACCAGCTGGCCCGGTGAACTGCACAACCCCAACACCCTGGACAGGGACCTCATGGCCAGCTGCAGTGCGAACAGAGCAAACGGCGCCAACGGGATGCAAGACAACAAAGGCGTCACGACGACACGTCATGTGATGGGTGGCACCAGAGTCCACGACCCATGTGGCATCTGTGACCCGTGTACAAGGGGCAACGTGGCACTCGGCGACGGAACAAGGCGCGGCAGCAGGCCGCTCGGCAGGCGACGCGGCAAGACGAGCAGCGGAGCGGACATGAGACGCATGCAACCAAGACGTGTCATCGGGTCCGTCACGCGCACACTGCTGGGCATGGGGACCAACACATACATCACCACGCAACGACAGACAGTCCACAGGCAGTAGGACCCCTCGACTCAGTCAAGTCACTCGCACCTCCCTGAGATGAGCGTAGGGCGAGAAGCTGGTGAAGCTCCGCGATCGTCCGGTCGCGCTCGGCGAGCGCCTGGTCGCGAGGATCAGCGGAGGAGCCTGCTCTGGCGGCGGACTCCTTTGGGACGGCTGCGGTAGTGGCGGCCGAGCGGGC
This sequence comes from Penium margaritaceum, assembly GCA_023375785.1. Lineage (NCBI taxonomy): Eukaryota > Viridiplantae > Streptophyta > Zygnematophyceae > Desmidiales > Peniaceae > Penium > Penium margaritaceum. Next base: position 98,740 of record SZWC01004000.1, on the reverse strand, counting down.
GGTCACACCGGACGTCTGGCGCATGCGTGCCTCGTGCGCCTACTGCAGCCCAAGGGTGACCTTGGCCCAATCCAGTGGAAGTCCTGTCAGGCGAGTACAGTCGGGATAGCGATGGTCACCACCGCAATTGAAGCACACGAGGCGACGTCCCGTCGTGCTGCTAGAGCCGCTGCTGCTACTGCTGCCGCCGCTGCTGCTGCTGCTGCTCCCGCTGCTGTTGCTGTCGCTGCCAGTGCTGGTGCCGCTGCTGGTCCCGCCCCTGCTACCACCACCCGACGCTCTGCGACCCTTCTTCCCCTACGCTGGAGCCGCCGTTGCCGTAGACGGAGGGGTGGGCGTCGCGGCGGCAACTACAGCTGAAGCGGTGCTGCGGCGAGCACGGTTCGCGGCGTCCATGCCTGCCACATCCAGAAAGTGGAGAGTGGCCCAGCGCAGCAGGGTCCCGTCGCTCGCCATGTCGCGAAGCAGCGTCTGGTCGAAGTTGCTGAAGACGCGCGCGTAGTCGGGGTGAATGCCGTAGAGGATGACCTGGAGGGGAGGGTATTGTGCAGGGGCGTCGTCCCCAAGATCCTCGTATAGCTGGATCGCCCGACGCCAGTAATCGGCTGCAGACTCCTGAGCAGTCTGGCAGAGGGAGTTGAAGTCGGCGAGGCACTGGGATGTCAACGCCAGGGTGGCGCCTTCAAACAAAGTGACGGCCAGTGCCCATGCCGCGTAAGGGTCAGCTCCTGAGCCGGTCAGCGAATTGCCAAGGAACCGACTGAAGTCCTTGGTGAAGTCCGGGGCGGCCTTCATCAGGCCGGAAGCTGCGCGGACTGCCATGTGTGTCTGAGCGGGGTCAGACGACTGATATGGTGCGAGGTAGTAGGGGAGGACTCCCTCGCTCATGGCCCACATGCGGAAGCGTGGCTCCCAGGACTTGAAGTCGTTCCCAGTCCGGAAGACGGGCGGGTCTGACTCAAACCACTTGGGTAGCTTGACCGTCGGCAGGGCAACGGCCGAAGCCACTGCGGGGCCAGGCATTGAGGAGGCAATTCCCTTACCCAGGCGGGCCCGCAGGGCCAGCTCCTCAAAGCTTAGTGGGCGGCGGGACGAGCTCGGGTCAGCGTTGGAGCTGGAGTTGGTCCCCTGGAGGGCTGCATTGGCCTCACGCGCTCTGCGACGCGCCTCCAGGCGGATGAGGCACGCTCGGAGCACCTCTTCCTCGCCCTCCTCGCCGGAGTCGGAGAGGTTCTCCGCGACTTCGTCACCATCCCCGCCGTGAGCAAGGTGACCCTCGCTCGGGTCAGTGGACGGACGCTGCTGCTGCTGCTGGGGCAGCAAGCCCCTGATCATATCCTGTAGTTCGTCCACCTGCCTCGTCAAGGTATCGCGGCTCTCCGCCTGTAGGTCCGCCAGTGCGCGCACTTGGCGCGCCAATGTAGTCGGGCTCGGCGGCCGCTGCTGCTGCTGCTGCAGCGGTGGCTGCTGGTGTTGTGGCGGCGGCTGCTGCTGTCGCTGCTGCTGCTGCTGCTCCTGTAGTGGCTGCTGTTGCTGTAATGGCGGCTGCTGCTGCTGCTGCTGCGACTGCTGCTGCCGCTGTGGTGATGATGGCGGTGGTCGACGTTGACCACTGACGGCGCTGCCCTCGGCAGCCGCGTCTGCAGCCATGCTGGAGGAGGTTTGCTTCGGCATGACAACTGGTTTCCTCCCCTGTTTTTCTCCTCCGCGGCAGTTCTCCGCGGAGCGTCTCCACGGAACCGCCCTTTCGCGGAACTTCCTCCCCGCGGAACTCCTCCGGGGAGCGTCTCCGCGGATACCTTCCGCGGTGAACTTCACCGCGGAAGCTCACCGCGGGTCACCGCGGATCACCGCGGATTACCGCGGATGACCGCGGAGTACCGCGGTTTACCGCGGATCACCGCGGATTTCCGCGGTTGACCGCGGTCACCGCGGTCGCGCCGATGTAGAACACGGGCTGTTGAGGTCCGCGGTCGACACGTTCCGCACCCGCAGCTCCGCGGTCGCAGGTCCACGGCGAGCAGCGCCGATGTTTTTCTTGCACGGCCGCGGAGGTGGAGCTGCGCGGAGGTGGAGCTGCGTCGGAGATGTGCGGATCCGCGGAACACCGCGGATCTGGACTGGAAATCATCACCGCGGGGTGGCGAACGCGGAACGCTGAGTGCCTCCGCGGCACTTCGACGTGTGTTCCAACGCGGTCGCACGGTTGCCGAGCCCGCCGCAGACGCTATGTCACCGCGGAGCACCGCGGAGCGACCGCGGAACGACCGCGAATCGACCGCGGAGGGTATCTGCGGATTGACCGTGGACCGCGGATTGACCGCGGATTGACCGCGGATCGACCGCGGATTGACCGCGGATTTTATAAAAAGCGGTCGAAGTGGTGGTGGGCCCTCCCAGGACCTCCCGCCGAGACCGTGGACACTGCTGCTGCTGCTCCTCAAGGCAACGGCTGCGGCTGCACACGACTTCTTCGGCTGCTGCGTCTCTGCTGCGCAGCTATGCGAGCACTGGCTTGCTGCTCTGATACCATGAGAGACAGCTCCTAGCACTGCTGTTGCTAGCGTGGCAACGCAAGCCAGCTAGCTAACTCACTAGCACTCACAGGTGGAGGTGAGAACAACAAGGGGTGGGCTAGGGACACAAACACAAGTGTCAGAAGCTGCAACTGTTTGAATGTGCAGAGAGAAATGACAACTGAGGTCTGGCCAACCTATATAGTGCCACGGACCTAGTGGATGCACACACACACATAGCGCACAACGGCGCTATTTTTCTAGCAGGACAAAACAGTGGCAAAAACACAGTTTTGGTCACAATTCCCTGCAGACTCGTCAGAACGACGAGCCGTTTGAACCAGAACGGCCACGTCAACAAGATCTACATCCTGATAGGCTGCACGCCTACGTGCTCTGACACAGCACGAGTCCACAAAATACGAAAGTCTTCTGGGCGCCCGTCGCCACCGGCTGCCGGCCTGCTGCCGCCGTCGCCTGTCTCAGGGATCTGCACGTGAATGGACATGAGCCGAGGGGTCACCGTAATCTGTGTACGACACACACAACAACAGTGTCTCCACATCTGCCTAATGGATCGGCAATGTGCTGTGTCTCCACATCTGCCTAATGGATCGGCAAGGTGTTGTGTCTCCACATCTGCCTCATTGGCTGATCCTCCAGCCATTGTTCAGCCCACCCAATGTCAAAAACCCTCCATGCCAATCGGGTAGCTCAAGGAGGCTTCTTCGATCTGGTGTCACGGAAAATATCTTCGAGGGCCAAACAGAAGGGGCCCTTTTGGGTGGTACGATGGAAAACACTGACAGGATTTGATTCGCAAGCCTTGCTTCTGCAAAACCTAGATGACAATGGTGAGGACCTTCCCTGGACAGGCAAAATCTCGGCAGAGTGACATTTTTTTCCTGGAAATTTCTTTCTCGGGAGAGTGACATTCCTGAAAAGCCATGGTTTTCACTCTACCCTTCCAGCGACTGCGTGTCAACCTCAACCTCAAGCACTGAGAGTGGAGCGAGATCAAAGACCAAAAACCCTAAGTGGATGACCCTGTTGCATCCCTGGAAAACTCTTCAAGTTCTGTGGGTGAAGTTACTTTGAAGAATAGAGGCTACACAGACTCTCTGAATAACTGAGAAGAAGAAGAAGACAAAGAAGAAGAATGGGGAAAGAAAAAAAGGAAGGGAGGGGGGGCGGGGGATAAAGAGAACAAGAAAATAAAAAATGAAAAGAAGCAAAGGTGGAGTGGAAGCGCGTCCTCATGAGAGCACGCTTCCACTCCACCTTTCTGACGGAATCGCAGATATCGAGGTACATTATCCAGAAGGCAGATGTACCACCAGGATTTCCTCGAGTCTTCTGAACAGTAGTGTTGCCTCCTCTGAAATTTCTACCCCAAAATAGAGCGGCCACACACACACTCTTCATCCTAACCTTGTTCCACTGCGATAGGATTTCATTTGCGAAAAGGGAGACGGCCTCCCCAATGGATTTTGGCCACATGCAAGGATGCAAGGAATTGACCTGCTCCGACCAAGCCACTGCACTTCTAGAGCAGGAAACTCTCAATGAAGGATGGCTACCATGTCTTCTGCCAAGCATTGTAAACCAGCCTAGTTGTTCAGCATGAGGTCAGAAAATGTAGGTCCAACATGAGCCCACTAAGAATCGTCATGGAGCACCTAGGTCCAACAAGCACGTAGGTCCATCCTGATGGCCTCCTCGACAAACTCCTCTATAACACCTGTGAGAGAAAATTGCGGGACTATAACTTTCATGGCCCAAAGGAGTACTTGAGAACCCCTTTTGTGGATGCCACTCCTCGTGGGCCTCTAGCATCAACTCGGTCTCCCAATGCTGAAGGTGCAACGTAAAAATGCTGCATGGCCCGCCTTTGGCCTGCCTGGTGGATAGTTCCCGCCATCCATCTCCACATCTCTTATCTCATAGCTGCTTCCCTACAGATGAGAGAGTGGTAGGATTTGAATTGAAAGGCCAAGGCTCGTAAGATGTCAGAAAGGGGGACTCTACACACCTTGTCTCAAACGCTAGCCCAACTCCCCCTTGAGAATGGTTGTAATGCTCCAGAAATGTCTGACACATTTTCTAATTAGCTTCTATCTCAGTCCTCCCCATAGGCCTTGGTCCTAACATCCTCTTCACTGAGCCACCACCACAGACGCCAAGCAGTTGTAATATGGTCATGCTTGTACCGATTCCCATCTATACCCTGTCATGGGATTGGGGAGCTGGACCACGTTAGAGTGGCTACCTGTCCACTAGTAGCTCTAACATCAATGCCCTGAATAGCATCATGCAAGATGGCAACATCCATGACGCTATGGCTAGCCCACCACGTGGCTCTCCTAATGCGCACCCCTATGGCCAGGCGGGGCTGCTGTCCCACTAGTGCTAGTGCTTTCGTGTACAATGTGTACATGCCTGAGAAGGACATTCCCTCGACTATTCATAGAGGTGGGTGAGGTGAGGGATATCGCTCCTTATGTTTCCACTCCATAGAAAGATAGTTCACATGATGATGATGACCTCGTCATCATGAGGTCACTTGTCAATGACCTCATTAGACAGCGACCAGTCGAGAGGCACAAATCCATTGGTGTATGGCTTCAGGAAATTCCACCTTCTATTGAGACGTCTTGTCAATAGTTTTACGCATCTATGCAGTTATAAGGTACTCAGACCATGTGCTGCAATGGATACCACATTGAAGTCATATTCACATTTTTTTTCTCATGTCTTGGTGATTTCACATGTCAAAGGAAGCAAACGAGTGTATTATTATTTCACTGCCAACATAGTTGCTACTGGAGTGGAGATATTTCTACCAAATCCTCCATAGGAGGATGTGGGAAGAATTCCACGAAGATGGAAATACAAACACATCATCATGTGCACCAACAACATGCTCGGCCCAGAGCTGACAGTCCCATGCCTCAGTCATCGTGCCATGAAGTCACATTCGCAGGCTCTCTCAGTGTATCTTAATTGGTGTTCATGATATTCAAGCTTCATGCTACGTGATTGACCTCTCGCTGGCCGTTGGTGTCGCACAGAATGATTCGTAAGCATGGACAAACGCGGCACATGTTGGTAGTGATGTGGTCCCACACTTCACACGTAGAGAAATGATGATTGAGTGAGCCATAGACTTAATGGTCTCCACCAATACAGCAACCACAAGGAGATTGTATGATGCCTCTTGTCCTAAAACAATTTTAGTCTCCTAGCTCCACATACTTTCTTTGGTATAGTGGTTGTCATTCCAAATCTTGATGACTTCGTAAGAGCTGTCATGACATACAGTACCCTCTAAGTGGCATACTCTAACACAGAAATCCCAATTGTTTTTTGTGAGTGACGTACTCTAACCCTACCTTTACTATAGATCTTGAGATTTCCGCGATATCTCCTACCACCGGTGTAACACATTCTACTCCTAATATAGGAACCAACCTAGTTGTTGGTGCCACAATGACGTGTGACAGATACCTCCATTTTATCAGGTGTAGGAAAACCAGGTTCCATTCATAGCTACATCTCACTTATTTCTTCCAGAAAGACCTCTACTACTAGTACTGAAATAGAATCCATTGCAGAAGCTCCCTATATTGTTGACAATGTATTACACGTGCGTGCTATTGCTGTCTTTGCTACAATTGCTTCTGCTTGCATGGCCTCTAGTAACTCTGGCATGTATAACATGCTTGGATGTTCTCCTTGCTACTGCAAGTGGACTGTAATTGACCGTGAATTCTCCATCATAGCTTCCGGTGCCTCCAGTAACTTCGCCATCCCTGCTGTGGGGGGAAGGAAGACTCATTGGCTACTACCAACATGGGAGCCAGTGAAAGTGACATCATGATCTCCAGGGCTGCCAAGGCAAGGGACTTCCTGAGTTGTTGAATCTGATGGTCAAGCCAGCGTTATCTCTTGAATGCCAGTCTTCACATGGGAGCAGCAAGAAACAAAGAGTCGGATTGTCTCATCATTCAGCTCTTGAGTACAAATGAAGTACACGTATATATGCAAAGCACCATCTGAAAAGAAAAAAACATTTCTGGTTCTGCTAAGACATAATGTGCAGATGAAGCGCACATGCTTGGTATTCTGGTGTAGCGGGATTTGCTTTCAGCGCTGGAAATCACAGTGGACAGATATTTTTAGTGTCAAGCAGGCAAGATCCTCCAAATTGAGGACAGGGATTCTCACAATTAACGTTTAGGATCTGGCCTTGTTCTCTTTGTGCTCATGCAATGTGGATGCGGCGGATGGAGGTCAATCACCACATTGATCTTCGTCTGCCAGTCCACCTGCTGTTATCCGAGTGCGATAACTTGTCCATATTTTGTCTTCCTGGTTTTAAATAGGAGAAGGCACAAAGAGCAGCCCGTGGAAAAATGAAAGGAGAGCATGCTGAAACCTCGCTCTCCTGGCCTTCCACGTTTGATCCATAAATTTTCTCCCCTATCTCCTTTTCCACGTTCCACAGTTTGTGCTGGCCATTTCAACAGGGCGTACTTCCACCTAGGCAACCGTCGTTTATACCTCCACGACCTTGTCTAGGATAACCAACATTAGCTTACAAGCTCTGGATTATATCAGAGGGGGAGCAGATGAAGTTTGATGGTCATTTCTACATCATACGTCCCTGCCATGATGATCTTCACAAGTGCACGAGACACAAACAAATATGTCACCACTATGATGGGTGACGGTACCACTATCCCTACCACCTCTTGTGCAACATGTAGAGATTTTTTTGCTAATGTAGCTAGTATTTACAGCCTCTGTAGTGGTTGCTAGATTTTCATGTCTCTTCTTCTTCTTCTTCTTCTTCTTCTTCTTCTTCTTCTTCTTCTTCTTCTTCTTCTTCTTCTTCTTAGGTACCAGGCATAAAAATTCTCAACACATCCATGAGCATTCAAAGATGACACGTCTCTCAATGTTGTAGCCGCGGATTCCAAGCCTGTATCTTCCATGCACCATAGTTGCATGCATCATCAACGGATGAGTTTGTGAAAAAAAAAGTAGGAAGGAGGAACACCACTGGGGTTGAAGCGACTACTGGGGAGGGAGAAATTTTGGAAGAATTTTGGAATCTAAAGTTGGCCAAAAAAATGAATGGTACAAGGAAGTGGTGTTCAGCACGATAATGATGCCAATGAGCCACTGAATCATCTGCTTCAAACCCATAAGTTTTCAAAGAGTGAAAGTCAATCATGTAAAATGTGGAACTTTTGGCTTAAAAGATTCTACACTGGGTGAGGAGATCACTCATGCGTACTGCTAACCATGACGGTGTCCAACCTCTTGGGTGCTAGCAAAACTTGCACCAGCTACTACACCCATGGTTGTCTCAGAGTCAAGGTGCCTCCTGCCACGTCAGCATGTCCATACTAGGAAACAATATATGTTAACAAAGCAATTAAGTGGCTCTTAGTGGCATGTTGACCGCATACATAACGAGGATGACAGCAACTGAAAGTACAACAATGACGGTGTTAGGTTCATAACTCAAGTACACATCCGAATGTGTCTTTGTGTGGTAGAACCCAGTCTTGGATTTCATACATCCAGTTTGTATCATTACTGTGTGAAAACATTACCGGGCCACCACTTGAAAGTTCATTCTCATCCCAGGAATTTTTTTGTAGAGGAGGGAAAAAACGTCGTACAAAACACATCCCATCAAACTACATATGCCAATGAATGAGTAATCCAATGCTTGACACATGGCGTCACAACTTTGGTACTCCTACTTCCATGTCATCATGTCCACCTTACTAGATTACAAAGCAACAGCATGGCAACCACAAACATTAGAAATATGACACCAGCTAAAAAATACACTCATCAAGAATTTCTTGTGCATAACTAATGTGCACTTAGCAGTGCGTCTTTTCCAAAGGAGGCTTCATGGCTCACTCCAAGATCTCTTCTATGAGATTGCATGCAAAGTCATGCTATACAAGACAATGTGACACAACACTAGTATCGTAGCTCGAGTCCTTACACTCTACAATTACTACAGGTTCCACCTAGGTGTTGTCACTGCTGGTAAAGAATAGAAGACAAAGTTACTAGAGTTTCAACCATTACTAGCATGGTAGTGAAGAATGACGCTACTCCAATGGTTTCAAGTGATATTTCTAGTACTTGAACTGTTCCTAGTGTAACTGGTCTAATCTTCTCCTACTTATACCATTGCTTGTACGGTAGCTACTAATAGTTTTGCAAATCTTGGAAGAACTCCGGCTAGTGTTGTTGAGGATACTGTTCTGATGTTGACTTTGAAAATTATCTTTCTCCTACCAAAACGTATCGTGTGGACAAAAAATATTGATGCAACAATGGTTTAGTACAATGGGGTTGTATTGCATCTAGAAACTGATCATGTACATGTTTTTTGGCATTTCTACACGGCTTAGGTATTTGCTACTGTAAGAGACATATGAAGATATTTTAGCGTTGAGGCCTTTTGAAAGAAACCAACCCACTATGGCGGTGCATATTCCATACTTACCTCATTGTGCACTGTTTTATTTCACAAAATTGCATGGATCACATCGATGGAACTCCTCCACATAGTCTTCCATTCTTTCCTCATTCCTTTTCCCTTTTTTTATGGACATTGGTAGCCCTATCCCGACCTCATTTGCAGTCACAAGAGAGGAGAGTTGCAGCTGCATGAACGCTTTTCCCTCATCTTACATTGTTTTCGTAACCCTTATCGTTGCTATTACCATGTGAGTGTAAAAGGTGTTGAAACTAAGAATATTTTTATCCTTAGTTTTTGTTCTAGTTTGGTGCTCATCCATGCTGTTGCTACAAGTGTTCCATGCTCAAAACATGACCTCACCCTTCTGTTGCACCTTCATCTCTGTACCATTGGTGGTGCCGCTAATCTGCATGGATTCTGTAGATTTTTCTTCAAATATTCCTCCATGTTGTTGCTACTTCTCTCTCTTTTTAGGTTGTAAATATGCAAATATGCCCTATGACGAACGTGTGCATTTTGCCGTGACATGTCTCAGCCAAAAATGGCTGAGGCGTGCAGTCAATAGGTCTATCTGGACTGACTTATCCGAGGGCTTCCGTTTTGGTCCTACAGTTAGTCGCAAACCGGCTAGTGCTGTTACATTTTCAATGCAAGGCTACTGAAAAATCCATTGCAATCCGTACCAAAGGTCACATTTATTGCCTTCCAAAAATGTGTAAGAAAAAAATGCGCGAATAATTCAGTCGTTGGGTATATTAAAAGAACATTGCCATGTTGGATTCATCCAGTTGAGAGGTAGCACACAAGTGGCCAGCTATGCGAGAGCCACAACTTGAGCCGTTGATCTAGCTCTGCCGGTCTCTTACTGCCACTAGATATCCTTTAGATCAAACCATCAACTCAAAGTCATGCCACGCAAAAGACGGTTGTGAGGCCAATTCTTCTTGCCTTTATTGATTCCAAGAGTGGTGATGTACACCTCAAGATCAAATTATTAGGGGAGTGTTGGCTATATTTGGTGTTCACTTGATACATGGTTGTTCCTTTTGGTGATAAATCATTCCTCAAGTTATAAGCTCTGCCGTCGCCGCATTGAGATGTTGAGTAAATGGTCGTTGAGGCCCTGCAGTGCTGATTATTTCAAGTGTATATTCTTGTTAAGCTATGCCTGCTTGCTTGCGACCCTTATCGTCACTTCAATTGTCACCGGTGCGGGTAGCACTCTCCAGAAATTTGGAGAGCCTGATGGGTCCATCACAATGGTGGCCGTTTAGAGTTGAGGGCCTTGAGCCAATCGTCGGGTGGCCTATGGCCGCTGTTGCTTAGGTTGATTTGAGAGTCTTGTGGATCACGTGTTGTTGTCCCTCCATTGCCCAGTTATCACTGCTCGTCGTTGGATACAGTTGTTTTCTCCACTATTGTTTTTGCAAAATCTAAAAACTTTTGGACTAGGAGGATGTGTTGCGCACTTCTTCAAGGTTGTTGCGCAAGAGTGAAGTAGTTTGCTGCCTCTCCACCACTTCGCTATAATACCAAGTGTTATCCCAAGCATAACGTAGATGACAAAGAGGTGAAATTGCATAGCAGAAGACAATTTGGGAACATGGGAGACTTGAGTCATCTATGACAAGTAGTAAGTTTACCTTTACGGAAACACTTGGTCCCATACATGCAAGTGTGGAGAAAAGGAATGGGGCATACTTGAGGTATTGGATGCTCAAATCAATCGATGCATGCAAAGTTGCCTCGTGAGTGGTTGCTTCAAGATAAACCGCTGATAAGTTGGAGGATTTTGGGGAAATTGAAGCGCTAGTTTAAAAAATTTAACTTAAAGTATTCACCTGAACAATATCAAAACATTGATATCATTTTCAACGTTCTTCTTGACCCTTCTGGAGAGTGGACGGTGCCATCACAAACAGTTGAACCGGGACGTGTATAGGTTGGACAACCAACCAAATTTCCTATTGCCGATTGGTGTACACTAAGGAGGTTAGTGCGTGGTGTTGTGATGCTGTCAGTCATACACAGTTGTACAGTTGGTTGTGACCACTCGGCCGTGTCCATGCTCGTGCAGATCCCTGAGGCGGACCCAGCTGGAGACGGAGTCCCCTGAGGTGTTGCTCCACCCGCTGGAGGCAGCCTGGTAGCCTACCTGGTGTACCAGAGGGTTGCCACGACCTACGGACTGCGTTTGGAGACCTTCAGGATTTTCTCGGTGGACAGCCCTGCCAGGCTGATTTGCATGTTTGTTTTCTTACACTCTCCGGCTGCTGCCGGACATAGGCGTGTGACCAGTCGTTGTGTCCTTCTTTTTGTCTTGCATCCGTAGGATCAGACGGCGCTCCGTTTGGACGCCTGTGCGCAGAGTTATGGCCAAAACTGTGGTTTCGGGCCGGTTCAGGACCGACAGGTGCCGCCGCGTGCGCCACCCGCTGTGAGCCGCGGCGGCTATTTATGCTGTGGACCTGTCATTTGACAACTCTCTCTGCACATTCACTGCAATGCAGCTTCTGAGACTTGTCTTGTCTCTCCTAGCCTGACCCTTGCTGTTCTCGCACCCGCTTGCATGCTAGTGCGTTAAGCTGACCGGTCTATGTCGCCACGTCAGCAGCAGCTTTGCTAGGAAGCTGTGGTGAATCTTCTCATGGTATCAGAGCGGCGAGCCAAAGCTCGCACAGCTGCGCAGAAGAGACGCAGCGTTTGTAGCAGCAGTGAGCGACAACAGCAGCAGCCCTGAGTGGCAGCAGCAGCACAGCCCACCGCAACAGCAACGGGGCCACCACCACGCAACAGTAGACGCAGCCACGACAGCCGCATCAGTCAACATAGTCGCGGCAAGAGCGATCGCGGCCTCTCCACCCACGGCCGCAGCAGACGCAGCAGACGTGGCCGTGACATCAGCCGCGGAAGCAGCAGCGGCGGCGGCAGAAGGGAGCAGCTGCAGCAGCAGCAGCCGCGGTAGTGGCAGCTGCCGTAGCAGCAGCAGCCGCGGCCTTGGCGGCAGCCGCAACAGCCAGCAACAGCTACGACTGCGGCAGCAGCAGCAGCAGCCGCGGCTGCTGCAGCAACAGCACAGCAGCGCAGCGCAGTGCAGCAGCAGAGCAGCAGCGCAGCGCGGCAGCAGCCGCAGCGCAGCAGCAGTGCAGCGCAGCAGCGGCAGCGCAGCAGCGCAGCAACGCAGCAGCAGCACAGCAGCAGCGGCAGCGCAGCAGCGCAGCAGCAGCGGCAGCACTGAAGCAGCAGCGGCAGCGCAGCAGCAGCAGCGCAGCGCAGCAGCAGCGCAGCGCTGCCGCGGCTGCGCAGCAACAGCGGCAGCGTAGCAGCAGCAACGCAACGCAGCAGCGGCAGCGCTGCAGCAGCGCAGCAGCGCAGCGCAGCAGTAGAGCAGCAGCAGCACAGCGCAGCAGCACCGGCAGTGGCAGCGACGACGGCCGCAGCCCGCTGCTGACGTCAGCAGACCCTTGCTGACGTCAGCAGTGAGTATGCTGACGTCATCACAGACTTGGTGAAATTTTTTACGAAAAGTCAATTTTTGCCAGCGTTTCAATTCCTCGAGAAACGCTGACGGTTCTGTGTTCGGACGACTTTTGTGCCGCCTCAGCATGGAGTCAAGCAGCTCCAAGGGCAAGGAGCCGGAAGACACCGTCACGAGCGGGGTCCGCAGCCCACGCTCAAAGACGATTGACTTCCTACTGATGGAGCAGTCATCGCTCCGCCAGCGCCAGGATGAGCAGTCAGCAATTCTGCGGCAGATTTGCGATGCCTTGGTCTCTCTGTCTGGGACACCGGGACGTCAGCCCGGGAATGAGAGAGAGGCAACCCCATCGGGCCAGGAGTCTGTTGGTCTCGCTGCCGCCCCTCCGCAGAGACGAGAGTCCATTGTCGAGGAGTGGGATCAGGCTCCCCCTCCCACTGGGGAGGATGCGCTTCGCCGGCTGATGGAGCAGATGAGTAGCCTGCGCATTGAGACGCCAACGCCCAGTCCGAGGGGACAGCAGCAGCGGCAGCAGCAGGAACAGCAGCCGGAGCGGCAGCAGCAGCAGCAGCAGCAGTTCGACCCGCATCAGGCCTCGGGTGCCGCTGGGGGAGCAGCATTGATGCCTCTCATGCCCTTCCCACGTCCGCTCCCAGCACCACCTGAGGTCCAGCTCCCCACGGAGCGACGACCAAAGGACTTCGAGACTTCCCCGCCTCGCTACGACAGCAAAGCGGGGTTTGACTGTTGGGAGGTGCTGTTTCAGGTATGGGCGGACTCGGAGGGGGTCTGGCCCTACTACCACAGCCAATACCAGACGGCTGATCCGCTCAAGTCCCTTACGGCAGCGCGTGCCATGCGTGGACTGCTGTACGCGGTTCCACAGAAGACAATGGTCGACTTCCGCCCTTTACTGGGCGCGCCTGGGACGGGAGCAGGCGTAGACCCGCGCGGCGGCTGGGAGCTGGCGCTGACCATATTTGCAGCAGAGACTCACGTGACCCGGTCCGCGCGCCTTCGCGAGTTCCACTCTCTTCATCAGGGACCCTCGGAGTCAGCAACTGCTTATTGGCGTCGGGCCATGCGCCTGTACACTCGCCTGGGCACCGGAGGCGGCTCTCAGCTCTGGGCGCTGGACACCATCATGCTGGGAGTGCGCCCTGAGCTCACTGACACCTTCTCCCGCCTCGACCAGGATGTTCTCGCATCCATGTTCGACACCCTGCAGCTGCTGCCCTCAGCGCAGCGTTACTTCATCCATGTCGCGACGGCTGACGAGGCAGCCCGCGCGCATCGACAGGGCGCCATGGCCGCAGTAGCAGTGGGAGCGACGTCCTCTACGCCTTCCACACCGTCGTCCGCCTTCACCCCCACCAGCTCCACCTCTTCCCCTCTCGCTTCCTCCCCTGTTGTTCCGACAGCCACTGCAGCAGTCGTGAAGGGGAAGAAGGGGAAAAAGAAGAAGGGACCGCAGCAGCCTTCTGGTGGTACCGGACGGGCTGTCCGCTGCCACAACTGCGACGGACCTCATCGCTACACTCAGTGTCAGCAGGAGATGGACTGGGCGAGGATCACCTGCGGTCTTCAGGCAGCCCACGAGGAGCGGATCCGCACTAGAGCAGCAGCCCGTGCCGCAGCGACCTCGGGTGCAGCACCGGCGGCAGGCCCGCCGCCATCCGGGGGGAGAACCACGCCGGACCCGAGGGACCAGACCATCGCAGAGCTACGTCGACTACTGGCACTTCGCTCTCAGGGAGGTGCGAGTGTGCTGTCACAGCCGAGTGGTCCACAGACTGACTGTCCATCTGTGTTTGTTGCACGTGGTCATGCTTGTGGGGGGGCTGCATCACCTAGTGAGGATGAGTCTGACAGCACAGAGTGGTTGGATGAGTCGCATCGTCGTGCATTGTCCCGCTGTCCTGCCACACCTGCTGAGCGTCCAGCGGAGGCAGCGTGCTCTGTTTCTCGTTGCACCGTGACCACCACAGGTCGTGAGGCGAGTGGCCACTGGATCATTGACTCAGGGGCCACTCACCACATGACCTGCGACCGTACCGCCTTTGTCGTGCTTGGACCTGTTGGGTCTGTTCGGTCAGTGTGGACAGGTTCTGGGCAGTCACTACCTGTTCAGGGGACAGGGGTCATACGGTTTGATGGTCCGTCTGGTCCCGTGTACCTTTCTGACGTGCTTTTTGTGCCTGATCTCGAGCTCAGCCTGCTCTCTGTCCGTGCCTACACGAGGATGGGTCTCTCAGTTCACCACTCCTCTGATGATGCCACGATCACAGCACTTGACACTTCCACGGTTGTGTTGCGGGCCACTGTTGTGGATGACCTGTATCGCATAGCACGTTGCTCTGCCCCTGACCCTTCCCCTTGCTCGTCTGCTCGCGTCTTTGTCACGGGGTTGTTGTCTCCTCCTGACCACCAGCGCCTGTTACACCGGCGCCTGTGTCATGTGAGCACGCACACTGTGTCCAAGCGCATCCGTACACAGCCCGCCCTCGGTCTTGACGCGGCTTCCTTCGAGAAGCCGCCTAAGACCGGCTGCCTGTTCTGCGCTCAGGGTAAGATGCATCGCTGCACCTACCCTGCCTCCGTTACTCGCGCGCAGCGCCCCCTGGAGCTTGTCCACTCGGACCTCCTTGGACCTCTCCCTGTCGAGTCTGTCGCTGACCGTGGTCGGTATGTCCTTACCCTCACCGATGACTTCACCCGCATGCGGTGGGTCTACTACCTCCGCCACAAGAGCGATGCCGCTCTTGCCGTGCGCTTGTGGCTCGTGATGGCTGAGCGTCAGTCTCGTCACTCCCTCCACACCTTCCGCTCTGACCGCGGCGGTGAGTATCTCGGTGAGCTGACCACTCACTTCGCCGAGCTTGGTATCTGTCCCCAGCTCTCGGCGCCTGCTACCCCACAGCAGAACGGTGTGTCTGAGCGCTGGAACCGCACCATGGAGGACGTGGTTTGCGCTATGCGCGCTGAGTGCGGTCTCCCGGAGACCTTCGCCTTTGAGGGCTTCGCCTACATGACGTGGGTCTGGAACCGCCTCCCGCATGGTCCCTTGCCGGACCACGTCACGCCGTATGAGCTGTGGTTCGGTCATCGTGCGGACCTCAGGCTTGATCGCGTCTGGGGTTCTTTGGCTTGCGTCTGGTACACCGAGGACCAGCAGGGGTCCAAGGTCTCTCCGCGCGGGCGGATGTGTGCCTTCCTCGGTGTCTCCTCGCGCTCCAAAGCGTGGCGTTTCTGGGATGCAGGATGACACCGCATTGTTGAGTCGCGCGACGCGCTGTTCTTTGAGGCACTGTCGTACCGCGACCTGTGTGCCATTCTCACCCAGGCAGCGTCTCACGTTCCCACCTGTGAGGCCTCCCGTCGGCTGGGGGAGTCTGCCCCACAGGATGAGTCCGTCCGGGGTGCCTCCGGGATGGGACCGTCGCTGGTCACCATTGACCCGGCTATCATTGCTGTCGGGCCTGTGGTCTCTACGCCTGCCTTGCTTGCGCCTGCCTTGACTGCATCGCCCGCGCCTGCCACGACTGTCTCGCCCGCACCTGCCGCGACTGTCTCGCCCGCACCTACTGCGACTGCCTCGTCTCCTGCCTCGCCTGCCCCCGCGGTGCCTGCCTCGCCTGCGGGAGCTGCACCTGCCTCGCCTGCGCCTGCAGCGCCTACCTCACCCACGCCCTCCGCGACTGCCTCACCCGCGCCTGCCGCGACTATCTCGCCCGCGCGTGCAGCGCCTGCTTCGCCCGCGCTTGCTGTGACTGTCTCGCCCACGCCTGCAGCGCCTGCTTCGCTCGCGCCTGCCGCGACTGACTCGCCCGCGCCTGCAGCGTCTCCAGACACAACACCTGCCCTCCCTGAGCCTGAGCCATCGGTCAGCTCGGACTCTGGCTACTCCCGTGGGCCAGGTGGACGTCTCCGCCCACTGGCCTCACGTGCACCTCCGACTACGGTTGCACCACCCAGACGACGCACGCGCAGCGTGCACAGTGGTGACCCTGGCACGAAGGCTCTCGGCCTAAGTGTCCAAGGCACCTACACAGAGGTGCACCTAGCCTGTCCCATTGGGCACCAGCTGATCGCTGACGAGCACGAGGCTGCACAGGCAGCTGCCGCTGACCTGGTTGTGGTCCGTCCGACCCGCGAGGCGTGTGTTCTGGCCACCCGGAGCTCTCCTTTGGCGGTCCTCGATCCAGACACGTTAAAGGAAGCTCTCTCAGGAGATGATCCTGAGCAGTGGCGGGCCGCCTGTGAGGACGAGCTCAGGGCCATCCGGGAGCACGGAGTCTTTGAGATGGTCGACCGTCCTGAGGGACGGAAGGTCGTGCAGGCCAAGTGGGTCTTCCGCAAGAAGGTGAAGCCTGACGGCTCACTGGACCGCTATAAGGCCCGCTTGACTGCCAAGGGGTTCTCTCAGGTTGAGGGAGTGGACTTCACTGACACCTTTGCCCCTGTTAGCCGCATGACCACAGCTCGCGTGCTGCTTGGTGTATTCGCCAATCATGACTGGGAACTGCACCAGATGGATGTGAACAATGCGTTCCTCCACGGCACCTTGGAGGAGGAAATCTACATGGTCCAGCCACCTGGGTTTGAGGTCGAAGGCAACAAGGTCTGGCGCTTGCGCAAGGCCTTGTATGGCCTGAAGCAGTCGTCCCGGTGCTGGAACCAAGAGATCACTCGCACCCTCATGCAGGCTGGATACGTCCAGAGCGACGCCGATCCATCAATCTTCATCCGACGGACAGCCAAGCACCTCACTGCCATTCTGGTGTACGTGGACGATCTCCTGATTGCGTCTCCTTCACTAGAGGCTGTGAAGGAGGCCAAGGCGGTCCTGCAGGCCGCCTACAGGATGAAGGACCTCGGTCCAGCGGCTGTTTTCCTCGGGATGGAGATTGTGCGTGATCGTCGTCGACGGACACTCCTCCTCCATCAGGCATGATATGCACAGGTTGTGGGGGAGCGGTTTGCTGACCTCCTTGCCGCTGTCCCCGCCGCCTCGTCACCCATCACTCCCGACGGGCAGGACGCTCTGAAGGTGACAGACCCAGCCGATCTAGGCGAGGCTGTGGACGTGACCCTGTACTTGCGCATCATTGGCTCACTGATGTACGTGGCCACGACCACGCGTCCCGACATTGCGTTCGCTGTCAACCTACTCGCACAGTTCAGTCAGTCCCCTCGGGCTCGCGCTCTGCACGCGGCTTTGCGAGTCGTCCGGTACGTGGTCTCCACACCGTATCACGGTCTCTGCTTTCGGAGACAGTGCTCGGTTGTGGTAGATGGCTACACCGACAGCGACTGGGCGTGGAGTCCTGATGGATGCAGCCGCACGGGTTACGTGTTCCTGCTTGTTGGCAACGCCGTGTCTTGGAGCAGCGGCAAGCAGGGGTGCATTGCTCGCAGCTCCTCAGAGGCTGAGTATGTTGCTCTAGGCGCTGGCGCCGCTGAGGCAGTCTGGCTGCAGCGGCTGTTTCAGTGTTTGGGTTTGTCGGTGCCTACCATCATCCTCCGCTGCGACAATCAGAGTGCTCTCGCGATCGCTGAGAACTCTGGTGTGTTCCACGCACGCACGAAGCACATCGCTGTCGAGTATCATTTCGTGCACGATCTGGTGGAGCGGCAGTTGATCTCCATCGTCTGGATGGGCACAGACTTGCAGCGCACTGACTTTCTGACCAAGGCACTGGCTCGTGGGAAGTTCCTCGGGGTTGTTCGTTCCGTCGGGTTGCGACCCCTGTCTGAGAGTGGGTGACTTTCCGGGTCTCTGTTGAGCACTCTGTGTTGCACCGGCACGCGTTCTGCACGTGTATGGACATGCGTACCATCGGGTCATGGGGGAGTGTTGTGATGCTGTCAGTCATACACAATTGCACAGTTGGTTGTGACCACTCGGCCGTGTCCATGCTGGTGCAGATCCTTGAGGCGGACCCAGCTGGAGACGGAGTCCCCTGAGGTGGTGCTCCACCCGCTGGAGGCAGCCTGGTAGCCTACCTGGTGTACCAGAGGGTTGCCACGACCTACGGACTGCGTTTGGAGACCTTCAGGATTTTCTCGGTGGACAGCCCTGCCAGGCTGATTTGCATGTTTGTTTTCTTACACTCTCCGGCTGCTGCCGGACATAGGCGTGTGACCAGTCGTTGTGTCCTTCTTTTTGTCTTGCATCCGTAGGATCAGACGGCGCTCCGTTTGGACGCCTGTGCGCAGAGTTATGGCCAAAACAGTGGTTT
>SZWC01004000.1:815-31653 GCA_023375785.1 Penium margaritaceum | reverse complement strand
GTATACGTATATGTATATGTATATGTATATGTATATGTATATGTATATGTATATGTATATGTATATGTATATGTATATGTATATGTATATGTATATGTATATGTATATGTATATGTATATGTCTATGTGTATCTATATGTGTATGTGTATGTGTATGTATATGTGTATGTGTATGTAGATGTATATGTACATGTACATGTACATGTACATGTATATGTACATGTATATGCATATGTATATTTATATCTACACGTAGACTTATATGTATAGTTATTACTATGATATATGTAGTGCAATTTTAGTATTGTACACAGAGATGTAAACATATTCCATGATTGTTCATTTCACTTAAGGTAAAAAAGTGTGCCGCTTTTCAGTTTCGAGTTTTGTATTATATTTGTGTTCGTTTCGCACATGAGACACGAAATAATGTTTTAGGCTTCTCGTCATGTTACCTGAAATATTAATGCAGTACGAGCGATGAGTCCTTTGTCGAGGGATGTAGGTGAGTGTTTTGTCGAAAGCAGCGTCTGAAAGTTGTCGGTATGCTTGTTTGACATTGGTCGTTTGTTCCTCATTTCATTTTCAAACTCACTTTGAATTATTATATAATATAATTAAACTCTCAAACCTATGAACTACTGGTGGTCTCGCTCTCTCGAAACGGGCCCCGCGACTGCGTTGCCCGGCAGGAGACCGCGAACGACCCTCCGTTCATGCGGTGTGGCCGACCGCATGAACGGAGGGATGGAAAAGCCACTCAACGAGCAATCAAAGTATCGCAAAATCATCTTTTGAAGGGTTTGCGATACTTTGTTGATGCTTCTGGTGACGTCTCCATGTCGGCGCTGCTTGGTATGCTGTGTCGACATGCGGAATATCTGTCAGAAATCGGATACGTCGTTCTTATTGTGCGAGTCTATGGCACAGCTACAAAAATCTGCGACGTCGTGGATATGGCATAGTTATTCTGCGGTACATGGATATGGGGGATCTATCGGGAAATCGATGGGTATATGGTCACACCCCCGAAATGAGAAACTGAGAATATTTCACGGGTATTTGAAACGTAGGGACAAAATGACGTTTTGACCCCAAAATGCTGACGTCAGAAAATCTGAGGATGACATGATTTAAAAAACTCTGGTGCAAACTGCATTTTGTTTTGGAAGTCACGTGGACTCCGTGAAAGAGGGAGGGGGGACCTTGTCACCCCCTTATGCGGCTGCGTAGCTGCACAAAAGCTGTGCATCTGTGTAGAGTCTCCACAGCTACACAATGAAGCTGCTACACAACAGTTTTGTGCAGCACTACTGTCGCTATAACCGCTGTTGTTGTTTCTCCGTTGCTGAAGCTGCTGCTACTACTGCAATGCTATTGCTGCTTCTGTTGCTATTCATGCTGCAACAAGTGCAATGCTACTGCTGATGCCACCGTGCTGTTGGTGCTACCCACGGCTGCTGCTACCGCTGCTCGCTACCATTGCCACTATGTGCTGTTGCTGCTCGCAACCACCGTTACGCACTGCGAGCTGCTGCTGCAGGCTACTACTGCGAACTGCTTCCCTTTTCTTGTGTCACTTGTCGGAACAAGACAAGGTGGTAGTGCTGTCCGGTGCTGTCGCTACTGCTCAATGCGGCTGCTTCAGCTTGTCACTACTGTAATTCAATTGCTATAATCGTGGCGGTTGCGTGGCGGCACCGCAATGGGTTCCAGGATACGGCTACGGCAGTGACTCCCATAGCTGCTGGTGGTGTTACGTCTTTGCTGCATAGCTCAGCGAGAGAGGTCTCGCTGCTCTGATACCATGAGAAACTACTGGGATGTTTCCTAGCCTTGCTGTTGCTGAAATAACGACACTGTCAAAGTCAACTGGCGCACTAGCAAGCAAGTAGGTGCAAGAAACAGCAAGTGTAAGGCTATGGAGATGCGCAAAGTCTCATAAGCTTCAATATCTTAGTAATGCAAAGAGGGATGAAAACTGACAAGCACACTGCATAAATACCTACCACGGCACACGGCGGGTGACACACGCGGCAGTGTCAGTTTGGCCTAAAACCAGCCCAAAAGCACTGTTTTGGTGACACACGCCCATCTGAACCTAGAGATGCAGAATCTCGAGCCGGACACTACGACTGGTCACATACACAAGTGCAGCATCGATCATGCAAATCAGGCTTGAGAGCCAGTCCACCAAGAAAACTCTAGCGTCTGTAGGAAAACTACAGAGCACCCTAGGAAGCACCCGGGATGTCGTGGCAGCTGCTGGTGGATGGAGCCACCACCCGTCAGTGCTCCGGTGCTAGCTGGGTTCGCATCAGGAATCTGCACGAGCATGGACACGGCCGAGTGGTCAGAGTAAGCTGTACAAATAGATGGGGACGACTCACATCACAATAGAGGGACAAACAAGGAGTTACAAAAAGGGAGTCAGTGGAGAGCGAGGTCTTAGCAACCGGTCGAAAGGGCCACCCACGCGAGACGTTCGAGGTGGGGCCCAAACGCCACCCCGGGGTCGAGCCAGACCGGTCGGCAGCGTACCGCCGGCGGTTTCTCACACTTCGGAATAACCGAAAGTGTGGTCGTGTAGGATCAGCAACCCAGTGTAGCACCTCAACAATCCTACCTAAACATTCATATTAGAAATACAAGTAGTCACATTGACCATGAGTGTATGTGGATGCATGTCTCTTTGGATGTGTTGCTCCGGTTTTTGCTAAGCGAATGCTAAACAAATTATGTTGAAAACAACAATTCTGCTCTCAAGCACAGCTGAACATGATGTTGCAGGCACCAATCTTGCACTTAGCTGAGATGCCAGTGGTGCATGGTCCATTATTTTGCGCCTTGAGCTTCAGTTCATTTTAGTCACCTGCATTGACAATGTGTGTGTGGGCAGAGTCAAGGGGTCACTTGCGTGTCCTACATCCATAACCAACACTCCCCCATGACCCATGGACGAACACCCCACACACGCATGAGAATAGGAACAACACACAAGAACTTCAGTGAAACAATGACTCAGGAGGTGCATGCACATCAACCTGGGGCATCACGAGTATGCAGCAGACCAACAACATGCACAACTTCTTTGAACATGGCAGTGCTAAGAGCTTTTGTGAGAAAGTCTGCACGCTGCTGCCAAGTGTCGACCCAAATAACCTGAGCCTCTCCAGCAGCAATGCGCTTGCTTATAAAGTGATGCTTAATATTGATGTGCTTAGTGCGAGAGTGATGCATGCCATCATGCTCAACGATTTCCTTGGTGTCCTGGTTGTCATAGAGCAGTGTGATGTAGCAGATGGGTACATGAAGCTGATTCAGTAGGCGGAACAACACACTCTCACACCTGCACCTTCTCTGCCTCACTAGAGCCGTGAACAACACATTCCTGCTTTCTACTCCTGCAAAATATGACAGTTCCACCAACAAGAAATATGTAGCTAGTGCAACTGCGAGCATTAGTGTCATGTGTCCAATCACTATCTGTGTATCAGTCAACAATGAAAGAGGGTTGTGCTCTGTAGCACAATCCTACACGCGATGTGGACAGCACAAAGCAGACAACACGGAGTGCTGTCTCGAGATTCCTTAGGCGAGGCTGTTGGAAGAACTAAGCCAGGAATCTGACCAAGAAGGCCACATCCTCTCGTGTGGTGGTTGTAAGATACATGAGAGTGTTGAAGATTGTCCCTCTGCATGCCCAAGTGTGGCGCTGGGAGGCGCCGACGAGCCGCCAGAGAGAGGAAATTCCTCGACGACGGATCTGGCGACTCGATGATTTCTCGGATCCTAAAATGGAGGATTGTCCCTAAAATTTGACGAGTTGCTGAATCCGGTGGAAGTTGTTTCACCGGAATCGGACTAGTAACAAGGGAGATATGGGCTTCCAAAGTTGGGGTGTGCGCTGCGGTTCTGGGAGCCGGCCGCGGTTCGACTTCCGGTGAATAATTGACCGGAACGAGTAACAAAATGCCCTCTGGGGATTTTGCTCCGGAAGATCTGCCGAGACGTCCGGTGGATGATCCGCCGGATTTCAGGAGTGCAGTTTGTTACTGAGGGACAGCCAAAATCCTGGCTTGGAGTCCGAAACTCAGTAGTACAGTTTGTTACTCGGGGACTTGGTCAAAATTCCGACTGGAGGTCCGCGAACAGGTTTTGACCCACATCAATTCCCATCACCAAACTCGATGATTGACTCATCGAAACAGATCCCAAAGGCGCGAGGGACGCCGCCACTACGTGTAGGGACATCTGCGCCTCCGGAATGGCATTTTGATGGATCCTTGATGTGTGAGGGCGCCTCGGCGGGCGACGTGGTGCGCGCCACCGACTGAGCGGCTGATTTGGGGTGCTGTGCTTTGGATGATGTAGCGGGAGCTACGGTGATCCAAATTGCACACGGTTTGGTACGTTGGAGAGCTCATGACTAGCCCTAAAAGTGTTTATATTATGTATAAGTTCAAAAACTAATGCAAAATCGCGTTCTTCCCTTCGCAAAAGTGACTGTCTCGCATCTGTCTTCAACTGCCAGAAACGTAGCATGAGGTGACCAGAAAGCTCAAGAACCGCACCCTGGTCTCTGACAAAGGCTTATGGGCCCACGACCCTGACCGGTCTACAAATCGTTCACGGCTTTCGCGGCGGACGGGATTGTCGTCGGGGACGACATCGCCGTCAAACTCTGAGGTCCCGGAGTTGAAGACTGCGCAATGGCGCAGAAGGAAACGCAGGCCATCCAGAAGTATGCGGGCGGCCCTGGCTTTGGGCTATGGAGGTGGCACTTCGAGATCCACCTCGCGCATAAGGGTATGCTGCAAGTCGTGTTGGGAACCGAAGTTCTTGACGAAACGACAGCGACGGAAGTGCAGAAGGAGGCCTTCAAAAAGAAGAACACGGAGGCACTCATGCTACTGGTGTCCGGGATGGCTGAGTCACAGTGGGGCTACTTCCAAGGCTGCAAGCTGGCAGTCGAGGCTTGGCATAAACTCTGTACCATCCATCAATCCAAGTCGTTGGCAAACAAAATCTTCGCAATGAAGCGACTCTTGACGGTGAGAGTCGAGGAGGGTGATGATGTCATCACCACCATGCAGTAGATCGAGTCGCTTGCCTCACAATGCAATGACGTGGGATGGAAGATCGACACGCAGCTACATGCGATGGCCCTCCTCATGGCCCTTCCTGACAGTTGGAGCCCTCTCATTACAGTCTTGGGAGGATGGGCAGAGGACAAGCTCACCTATGGCGCGGTCGCAGAGTACATCCGCAACGAGGCGCAACGACGGAGCTGCGGGGAGTCCTCGTCTTCCTCATCGGCCCTTGTCATCAAAACTCATGGTGGCGGAAGTGGGGGCAAGGGAGGTGGCGGATATGGTGGCGGCAAGAAGGGCGTCAAGAAAGGTGCGTGCCGCAACTGCGGCAAGGAGGGCCACTAGGCCCATGAGTGCACCGAGGAGGCAAAGGCCGGCGGCAAGGACGTCAAAGGCAAAAGTGCGCTCCTCAACGGCACTTAGAACCAATATCTCAAGAAGGCTAACCGGCGATGCCTTGACTCCGGAGCCGAGGAGCACACCCAGATCGAGAAGGTCAGGTTCATCAACTACACCAAGTCCAGCAATTCCATGGTGGTCGCGAACGACAAAGTCGAGCCGGCGGCTGGCCAAGGAGACGTGGACGTGGAGGTGGTGGTTGGTGGGAAGCGGGTGCAGCGCGTGATCAAGAACGTGCAGCACGTACCTGGCTTGGCTGACATTCTAAGTGTCAACCGCCTTACTGAAAAGGGGTACGAGGTGCTCTTCAGGAGAAGAGGGGCAGTCATGCAGAAGGATGGTGGCGGCGAGCCCGTGCTGGAGGCTAAGCGCGAGGGAGGCCTCTACATCGTGGAGACCAAGGTGATCCCCGCGGCGACAGATTCTGCAGACTCGCAGGAACGCACCGTCAACCTGGCCAAGGGAGGAGGATCTCATCTGGAGCTCTGGCACCGACGACTGGGGCATTCCTCACCCGCAATCGTGAAGGAGATGGCGAAGCGCGAGCTCGTACGCGGCCTCGTCATCGACGGTGCGGAAGAGGCAACAGATGCAGCAAAGCACAAAAAGTGCGAGCCTTGCATTTGGGCAAGGCACGGCGCAAACCGTTCAACGAAAACGTGAATCGCGCCTCGGACCTGCTGGAGGTCGTGCACAGCGACGTGTGTGGACCATTCAAGTCGACGTCAAAGAGCGGCACGCGTTACTTCGTCACCTTCATACATGACTACATCAGAAAAGTCTACGTGTACGTCATGAAGCGGAAAGGCGAGGTCCTGGACCGGCTGAAGGAGTATGTCATCGCGGTGTAGAGGTTGACTGATCGGATGGTCAGAGCGCTACGTAGCGACAACGGTGGAGAGTACATGGGCTGTAGCGGGTGGATGAAGCAGCAGGGCATAAAATGGCAAAAAACTACACCGTACTCTCCTCAGTCAAATGGCGTGGCGGAGCGGGCGAACGAGACGCTACTGAATATGGTACATACCATGTTGGTGGATGCGGAATTGCCGCGAAGCTTCTAGGCGGAAGCTGTGTGTACGGTGAGCTATACCATCAACCTCACTCCTATAGCGGTGCTGAAGGGGAAGAGCGGTTGGAAGATGCCGCAGTAGGTTTGGAGCAGGCACAAGCCAAGTGTGGCACACCTGAAAGTGTTTGGGTGCAAGGCGTACGTGGTGGTGTAGGCTGCGCAGAGGCGCGACAGCAAGCTGGAGCCGCGGGCAAATTTGTATCTCTTCCTTGGCTATGAGAGCGCGCATAAGGCGTACAGGCTCTATGACATGCGCAAGGGGGAGGTAATCTCTAGCCGAGACATCGAGTTTGGCGAGCAACAGAGCTACATCCGTAGCAACGACGTGGGCGTGGTAGACTCCCCAAAGATGGGGGAGTGGTTCCAGCCCCTTGACTACGAGAAGGAGCCGGCGGATGCCGAAGTTGAGGATGCGGCATCAGAGTGTGACGGTGCACCAGTGGTGGCAGCCGAAGCGGAGGACTATGATGACGATCAAGCTGATGAGAAGATCCACCGGAAGGATCTGGCGGATGAGGCACCAAGGGTGCCAAGGCGTACACTCCCGGCAGAGTGTGCAACGGACGTCGGTGGAAAATCCACTGGACGCGCCGTCCGTCCGGGCGATGTTTCGCCCGATCGGTAGAGATCCTCGAGGAGCCGTCTGGTCGATGATGAACCGGAGCGTGCAGAGTCGGAGGGATCGCAGCAGAGTGACGATGCGCCACCAAAACTGCCACGCCGCAGCGGGAGGCAGCAAAAAGCGGGGAAGCGCTTCGACGCAACCACCGATCGATGGATTGGCATGACGCGGTGCATGTTGGCTGCATCAACGGAGCTGACTACCGTGTAAGAGGCGCTTGCTCGGTCCGAAGGGGATCAGTAGGACGCAGCCATCAAATCAGAGCTGGAGTCCATCACGGAAAATGATACGTGGGAGCTGGTTGACAGGCCGAAAGATGCCAAGGTCATCGACTCAAAGTGGGTCTTCAAGACCAAGTTCACAAAGGAAGGTGTGGTTGACAAGTACAAGGCGCGGCTGGTGGCGAAAGGTTACGCACATCGTAAGGGGGAGCACTACGATGAGACGTTTGCTCCCGTCGCCAAGTTCACAAGCATCCGGGCGATCTTTGCGGTGGCGGCCGCGAAGGACATGGAGCTCCACCAAATGGACGTAAAGAGGGCCTTCCTCAATGACATCATAGACAAAGAGATCTACATGGAGGTGCCGGAGGGGGTTGAGGCGCCGGAGGGCAAGGTGTGCAAGCTGCGGAAGTCCTTGTATGGGCTTAAACAATCTATGGACAACTTCATGGCACAACTCGGCTTCAAGCGCTGTGAATCGGATCACAGCGTTTACGTGCAGCGCAACAAACAGCTCCATCAGATCGTCGCACTCTATGTGGACGACCTGATTTTGTGCTCTACGGATCTGCCGAGCCTACAACGGCTGAAAGAGCAGCTGAGCAGCAGATTCTAGATGGCGGACATGGGGGAGCTGGAGTACTACCTCGGGGTGAGCATCACGCGGAACCGGAGGACGCGCACGCTTGAGTTGGGACAGGCCAAATACGTGGCCGAGGTGCTGAAGCGGTATGGCATGGAGGACTGCAAACCAGTTGGCAGTCCGGTCTCCACAACCTGTGAACAGAGTGCGGCAATGGCACCGTAGACAAAAGAAGAGCGGGAGGATATGGCAGGGGTGCCCTACCAATCGGCGGTGGGCAGCCTCATGTACGCCATGGTAGCAACTCGACCGGACCTGGTCTACGCGGTGGGCCAAGTGAGCATGTACGTAACCGATCCAGGGCCACTACACTGGCAGGCGGTCAAGCGCATCCTCCGCTACCTGCAGGCGACGCGTCATGCGCACTTGAGGTTCGACGACAAGGGGCGGGCGGACCCTTTACGTCTGGTCTGCTACACGGATGCAGACTACGCTGGCGATGTCGACATGCGGAAGTCCACATCCGGCTACGTGTTCTTCCTCGCTGGTGCAGCGGTCTCGTGGTGCAACAGAAAGCAAGACTGCGTCACCACCTCCACAGTGGAAGCAGAGTACATCGCGCTGGCCGAGGCGGTCAAGGAGGCGGTGTGGCTCCGCAAGTTACTAGAGGAGCTGGGCGTGCCGCAGTAGGAGCCTACGGTGGTGCAAGAGGACAACACTGGCTCAATCTCGCTGACCAACAACCCGACGCAGCACAGGAGGACGAAGCACATCGACGTGCGTTATCACTACGCATGGGACATCGTTGAAAAGGGGCAGGTGGTGCTGCAGCACTGCAGCACGCACAACATGCTTGTGGATTGCTTGACCAAAGCGCAACCCATCGACCGACACACATTGAGCCTGGCCGGACTTGGGATGACCAGCTATGATGGGCTCGAGGGCGCAGCGGAAGATGAGGGAGAGCAAGAAGGAGCAGAGTGCATGGCAGGTGCAATGGGGAGAATGTTGAAGATTGCCCCTCTGCATGCCCAAGTGCGGCGCTGGGAGGCGCCGACGAGCCGCCAGAGTTGGGAAATTCCTCGTCGATGGATTTGGCGAATTGATGATTGCTCAGAACCTAAAATGAAGGATTGCCCATGAACGTTGACGAGTCGCTGAATCCGGTGGAAGTTGTTTCACCGGAATCGGACTAGTAACAAGGGAGATATGGGCTTCCAAAGTTGGGGTGTGCGCGACGGTTCTGGGAGCCGGCCGCGGTTCGACTTCCGGTGAATAATTGACCGGAACGAGTAACAAAATGCCCTCTGGGGATTTTGCTCCGGAAGATCTACCGAGGCGTCCGGTGGATGATCCGCCGGATTTCAGGAGTGTGGTTTGTTACTGAGGGACTTAGCCAAAATCGTGGCTTGGTGTCCGAAACTCAGTAGTACAGTTTGTTACTCGGAGACTTAGTCAAAATTCCGACTGGAGGTCCGCGAACAAGTTTCGACCCACATCAATCCCCATCACCAAACTCGATTATTAACTCATCGAAACAGATCCCAAAGACACGAGGGGCGCCGCCAATACGCGTAGGGACATCTGCGCCTCCGGAATGGCGTTTTGATGGGTCCTTCATGTGTGAGGGCGCCTCGGCGGGCGACGTGGTGCGCGCCGCCGACTGAGCGGCTGATTTGGGGTGCTGCGCTTCGGATGACGTAGCGGGAGCTACGGTGATCCGAATCACGCACGGTTTGGTGCGTTGGAGAGCTCATGACTAGAAAAAAAATGTTTAGATTTTGTATATGTTCAAAAACTAATGCAAAACCATGTTCTTCCCTTCGCAAAAGTGACTGTCTCGCATCTGTCTTCAACTGCCAGAAACGTAGCGTGAGGCGACCAGAACGCTTACGCTTAGACTCAGAACCACCCGCAAAAAACATACCCGTTAGCACGGAAGACCCGTCGGGCCACGTTGGAACCGCACCCCGGTCTCTGACAGAGAGACCCGATCACGCTGAGGTAATAAGTGACATCGACGGTTTCCCTAGTTGTGATGAGTCAGACGACTTCAATAGACGCTGACCTACTGGCGTCATCAGTATAGATGTAGTGGATTTGTCGGCCAGCAAGGAGGCAAAGCGCTCTCCCCCAGGCTACAAATTTAGGCAGTATGGTGCATGTGCAAAGTGCAACGCTGAAGGTCACGTTGAAGTTCCATACGAAGGAATAAGCGAGCCGGACCCATGTCTTTTATCTTGTATGTGGACTACAGCAGGGACTTCACTAACTAGACAATGACATGACTGGGTGAGCCAATGAGTAGCTCGTCAACATAGACAAGAATGGCCACAAAGGGATGTGAGAGTGCATTCAGAATGAGTGTAGGGCGGACGGTGCTACGATGGTAGCCACCTCTTTTGAGAGTTGAGGATATCTTCATGTCCTAGTAGCATAGTGACTTCTTCAATCCATACAAGGCCTTGCGCAGTCACCAAACCTTCTTCGTGCCGTTGGTGAAGCCCGATGGGTTTACCCTGTATATCTTCTCATCAATTTGGCCATATAGGAATACATTGTTGACGTCCATTTGCTCTAATTTTTGTCATGCTGTTCGACTAGACTCTGAAGCGCATGGGCGGTGGTGTACCACCCGACTGGAGAAAATATCACGTCAAAGTCAATGCCAGGAATCTGAGAGAATTCCTTCACTGTGAGCCAAACTTTGTACATGTCAACCTTGCCATCAAGCTTCAGCTTTTGCCAAAGAACCTAGCGGGCTGAGACAGCTTTACGACTCACTGGAAGGTCCACAAGCTCAAAGACCCCATGTTCCTTGAAGGCACTCAGCTCCTCTTGCATGGTCATGTCCCAGAGGTCAGCATCGGTTGCCTTACGAGCCTGGCGGACAGTGGTAAATTCTAGAGGGAGTGATGGGAGCGCACTTGCCGTGAAGCACGCTACAACATAGCTAGCAACAGAGGCCTCGAGGGCACTATGAAACTCATGAGCAACGAGTGCATAGCCTGCTACAGAGTTGGGATGGATGACGCTGACAGCAAGACTGAGAGTATCAAGACCACAAGGTCTGGCAGGAGGGCCAACCGTAGTGGATGATGCAATGGAGCGCGTGCGACGGTAAGTGTACTAAGAGGACTAAGAAGCAGGATGCTGAGGAAGATAGCAAAGTCTCCTTCTGCTTGCGTATGGCTCAGGGCCGACAAGAGGGATATGGGATGTAGGAGGTGGCTCTGACATTGTATGATGTTGAGGTTTATGGTGCATGCATAAAGGATAGGCCAGGAGTGGAATGAGCAGGGGACTGTGCTAAGACACTGCTTGGAGTCTGTGTCGGGACACCTGTAGGAACCTCTGCTGGGGCATTGGCTGGCACAAATGCCGACTCAGAAGACGCAGAGGGTGGAGGGACCGGTCACAACTCTGGAGAAGAGCCAGGCGGTGAGTCGGATGATGGAGAGGACAGGCTCGGTGAATCACGGTCAATGGAAGGGATGGGTGAAGAATAAGAGGAAAAAGGACCAGTAGGGAGAGCCGTGCCAATGGAGGAAGGAGAGGTCCCTCCGAGACTGGAGGCTCAGACAGAGCCACCCACCAAGCCAATGGAGCAAGGAGAGAGATGAGGGTGGAGCAACACCGGACAAGTCGCAAAGAAAGACGTCCTCAAAGAAGGGAGCATCACGGGATTCGATGACATGTGACCGATGTGAGTCCCAGATTTGCCAAGCCTTAGACAGGAAGGAAACACCATGAAAGGTACAGAGGCACGCATGAGGACTAAGTTCACTATCCTGAAGATCCTCAAGGAGCCAGATGGCTTTGAAACAGCCCCAGACTCAAGCAAGATGAGTCTGGGGATAGGTCTGCTCAGCCACCAAATCAGCGCTCAAAGGGGATGACATGACGGGGGAGAGGACCATGAGGAACATGGTTCTGGACCCAGGTCATATACGACATGACCTCAAAAGAGAAGATTGGGAGTAGGTCAGAATCACTCAAAAGGGCACACGCATCGTCAAGGAGCGTCTGATTCTAGAGTTTGGACACACCATTTTGTTGGGTTATGTGTTGAGCCGACGGCTCCATACACACCTGGCGAGAAGTGAGGAAGTCAGTAGTGGGACCCATGAACTCCTCCCCATAATTGTAGCAAAAGACACGAAGACGGAAACCACATGTGAGTTCAGCCTGTATAAGCCAGGACTCAAGAGTCGAACACATGTCACTCTTTTGATTGAGGACAAAGACCCAGCACATGCGGGACAAGTCATCAGTGAGACAAAGGACGTAGCAATCAATCCCCTCTTCCAAGACACCATGAGCAAGGGGACCCATGACATCAGCATGCAAGTGGTCGACGGGATGTGTGGTGCAAGACTTCGATGTGAAGAACGGGGACCGATGCATTTTCCCCTGAGCACAGTCACGACAGTGAGTGGGGCAAGGGGTAGGGAATGTAGAGGGGTCAAGACCATCAGTGGGTGGTACACAAAGAAGATTGTCAATGGCAACGATGTGGATGTTACGGAGGCTGTGATGTAGTAGTTCTGTGTGCGCTGGGAAAAGAGAGCAGGCAATATGATTAAGGGCAGGAGTGGCAGGTTCAAGTGCAAAAGATGGAACACAAAAAAGTCGATTGCAGCTGGTGTCTTGCAGTACGATGTGACCAGTAGTGCGGTGCAAAATAGCAGCAATATCACGGATAGAGAAGAAGTCCATGTCCTGGTCATCAAGTGTCGTGACAGAGATCTGACTCAACTCAAGAGAGGGGACGTATAGCACATCTGGCAAGAACAGCCCTCCCCCCCTCCCCCCGGATCCAACAAACCTGACCACCCCAACCTTGAATTATGAAACGTTGGCCGGAGTTAGTCCGAACAAAGTGAACAGAGCCAACAAGACCGAGCAAGACAAAAAAGGAGCAAGAGAAGGTTATGTGATGTATGGTCCCTGAATCAAGGATGCAAAAGCCAACCGACATGCGCACAGAAGCAGGGACGTGACGAACAACTATAATGGCGGAGTGCGGCAAAAGCTGCTCACCACACGCGGTGATACAATGAGGCAAGCGAATAGACTGCCATTCTTCAAACCACAGAACATTTACTAGTGGACACCTTTAGAAATGACTGGATGAAGAAGCACATAGATCCCCATCCACAACACACACACACACACACACACACACACACACACACACACACACACACACACACACACACACACACACACAAGTGACCCGGACCCTGAAAACATACTCTCACCTCCCAGATCATGACGATGACACTGATGAACAATATGGAAGACTGTAATGCCCAACGGAAGGTCATCCTTATGTGGATCAGGGGTGATGATGACGTCGGAGGAAAGTCAATGCTAAGAGTAGACAGGCGAGGCCCAGGCAAGAGACGAGTAAGGACCTGAAGGAGGGCCATAGAAGACAGGCCCTCCAAGCCCCGAGGGCCACCCCAAGGGGTAGAACAGCGAAGGTGGTACTGTAGTGGTACTGTAGGCAGCAGCACCAGAAGATAAAGGCGCACTATGGCTGGATGAGACAGCAGATGTAGAAGTGTGGACATTACTTCTAGTGCTGCCGGAGAATCGTCTCCAATGTGCCCATGTTGCAGACGTAAGACGGCCGTCGTCAGGCGATACGGGACACTTGGGAGCGGAGTGGCCTGGAGTGCCACAGTTCCAACACGTAACAATGCTGGAGGAGGAGGCGGAGGAGGATGATCCACTGGAATCCTTTCCTTTTCCATACACTCCTTGTCTACCTGCATGAGACCCGCCGCTGAAGGACCCACCTTTGCCTTTCCTCCAACCTCGGCCCCTCTCTCCTGACCGAGGAGAGAAGTGGCCGGCACGGAGGATGTCGAAGCAGATGAGGTAGAGGTTGAGGCAGATGAGGAGGAGAGGATAGTGATAGCGGCCATGACTGGTGCACAATGAATGCGTTCATTCTACAAAATGC
Source organism: Penium margaritaceum (assembly GCA_023375785.1). Taxonomy (NCBI): domain Eukaryota; kingdom Viridiplantae; phylum Streptophyta; class Zygnematophyceae; order Desmidiales; family Peniaceae; genus Penium; species Penium margaritaceum. The sequence continues at coordinate 17,689 of SZWC01004000.1, read as the reverse complement.
TCCAACAGTTAGTGAGGCACTGAGAGGTGAAGTCCCAGAGGGTACAATACCTGGAAGGGCATCGTTGGAGATGGTCTTGGAGGTGAGATGCTTGAGCTCAGGGGCATTCACCTCCCAAAACATGTTGGACAGCTTGGGAATGAGACCGTTTACAATGAAGAGGACCGTGGGAAGCTACCCAGGTGCTGTTTTGCCTAGGTCACGTAGCAGGCGGAGGCTGTGAGCCCAATAGGAATCGGTGGTCTCATCAACACGCATGGACAAGGTGTTGAACTGTAGGGTAAGGACGCTCTCTGTAGCATGTCCTGTGGTGCGACGCTTGATGAGTGTGTATGTGCCAATTGGATCAGCAGGTGTACGTTGTATAGTATCAGCATTGTAGGATCTGATCTCGTAAATGAGATCATCGGGCCCACCACAAATGAGAGCATGAACAGCATGAGTAGACTCAGAGTCGACAGGGACACAGGGAGGAAGGGCTGAAGGGTTGGATTCATGGTAGTATTCTCAGAGCTACTCACCTTGTGTCCATGTACGAAAGCAAATCTCCTACGAGGAGAAGGTAAGGTTAGAGATAAAGTGAGATGACAAAGAATCAAAGTCGGGCTTGCATTGTGCAGGCAACACAAGCACTTTTGTGGCTGTTGGGCTGGCAGCAGCAGCGTCTGCAAGAGGGTTGGAAGAGAGAGAACCAAAGGTGGTGGATGCAGAAGTGGGTGCAGTGGAGAATGTGGCAGCAATACCAACATGTGTGGAAACAGTGGGAGTGGCACACAGTGTGGGTTGGAGACGGTTGAGGACCAAGTCAGCTATGTGATCAGAAAATGTCTTCTCATCACTTTGCTCACAGTTTTTCCTCTGTATTACTCTAGGCAGTGAGTGCACCTTGGAGAGCAATGCCCTCTTGTTGCAGCTCTGCTTACAGTGCAGTGTACTGGTCGTCTTCAACCGGCATGATGCCGACGATGGAACTCTGCTTACAAAATTTTAACAGAGTTTCCCTTGCCCCAGTGGGCGTGGGAAGATATAGTCAGTGTGTTGCTCAAGGCTGTGCTACAAGGCAACGAACATGTATGCACAAACACGGCTACACAGAGGCAATAGAGAAAGCCCAGGGGAAGAGAGAGTGCCAAGCTCACAGAGACTAACCATGTAGTGAAAACAGAGGTGGGAGTGCTATTGCTGCTAATACCGTGATAATGGCTAAGGTGGAAGATGTAGAGACAATCAGGCATGCGAAAACCATCAAGGTAACAGCTGTGAGGGTGGAGATGACTGCATTTGTAGAGATAAGAACCTGGATGTGGTGATTGGACGTCGCTTAGGAAGCTGTGGAGGAATCCGGCATCATAGAACACCATCTAGCATCGTGGAAGGAGGCCACCACACTGGACAATGCAGTGGCTGTTGCTGATGCTACTGCTGTTGATGCTACTGCCACGTCTGCTACAATGGCAACCTGTGTAACAACATTGATTGTGGCTGCTGCAAGGGATCCCTGGTCGACTGCAGCAGTGGTGCATGTCTGAATTTCTCTTCCAGTGACAGTGCTGGCCGGAGCACAAGCAGCGCGTGCAGTAGCAGCAAATTTAGAGGAAACAATTACACTGGAGACAAGTGTTTCTTCTAGGATAGATAAGACATTAAAGGGTCATGTTGAAGCTGGCACAAGAAGCCAAAAGCCACTGGAGATGAAGTGGGATGAAGAACAGAACGCCTACGAGATACCGCTGGGACTGGTGATGCCGTCCCACCAGGGGCAGTGCATTGACTCCGCCGAAGTGTCCTATGGGCAACGGGAGGGCTTCAAGGATATTGAGGAGGTCACTAATTCCGTGGTAGCCTTGTGGCTGGCACGTTCTGTGCCTTTGGCGAGTCATCAGAACTGACTGGCAGTAGGCAACATACACGAAAGTGTCTTCCCACTTGTGGTCGGCTGTAGGATCGTAGTCCTCACCAGGGTAGTCTCCTAGAATGCAACAGTGGAGGAACAACCATCCCTCATGCTCTGCTCTCTCCTTGTAGCATGCATCTTCTTCCTCGATGCGGTAGTGCTCAGGTTTGAGTGTAGGTAAGGTAGAGATAGGTTCTATCACTGGAATTGCTGCCAGGGTGCCAGAGTCCAGCTGCTGGGTGGACAGCTACTCAAAATGGCAAGCGTATAGCGGAGAGTACGGAGGCATTTGTGTCTACTGCAACAGTGGTTGTGACAGTGATTGCCTGTGATGTGGCTGGCAGCTTCTGTCACCATGGCTATGGCAGCATTGCTCCTTCTATTGCTAGTGTATCTACTCCTATTGTTGTGCAAGCAATGGATAAGGCGCGGAGCAGATGTACATTGTATGTATGGTGCCCCTGCATATTCCGTCACTGTCATTACAAGTGCTTCACTGCTGCCGCTGTTGTAGCTAACGCTGTTGCTTTGATCATAGGCTGAAGCATGGAGAAGATGCGCCGAGCGCCTGTGGTACGGTTGTAGCTGCAGTTACACTCGCAGATGCTGCCTCTCTACTGATGCTGCTGTAGTAGCTGTCCTAGCAAGTACAGCAGTAGCAGATACGCGAGAATAAATGCCACGGTTGAAGATGCCATGGGAGATGCAGTAGTAGAAGCAGATCACCGGGTGCAGATGCACCACGAGATGTGACAGAGGGGTCCAGCTGCATGGGAGTACTGTTGTGACAGTCGGAGCTGCTACAATCGATGCAATCGTTGCACGTGGGCCTGGGTGAGATGCATAAATGTGTGTGGCAGAGAGATGCAGCTGCATGAGCTTGATGCCGAGACATGTGGCAGGGAAGTACAGAGGCACGGATCAGAACTGCTACGGTCAATGCGGCGGTTATACTTGGTGCAAAGGTGCAGTTGCGCCATAGCAAATGACAGATTGGTGCTGAGGAGTAAGTGACGGAACAATGTCGAAACTGATGCTGAGATGACGAATGTGGCAAGTAGAACCACTGGGTCGGTCAAGCGTGAGCTGTGTGCTTTGAGCATGCTTGCTGCTGCGGATGTAGCGTCTGTTGCTGCTGGGATAGGTAGTCTCTATGGTAGTGAGTGTGGCCCAGATAAAAAATGGGAGGAGGAAGAGATCTCTCCCAATGGATGGAAACGTAGGTCTCCCTACTCTGATACCAATAGGTAGCAAAGGCTTGCTAGGATAGAACACTTGGCAAGCTAGGAAGTAAGTAATGCACACACAGCGCCATGGGTGAGGCGAGCTCAAACGCTTAGAGGCTCAAGAGACGAGCAAGGAGTTACAAAAAGTAAATCAGTGGAGAGCGTGGTGTTGGCAACCAGTTGACAGGGCCATCCATGTGAGAAATTCGACGTGGGACCCGGACGCCATCCCGGGATCAAACCAGACCGGTCAGCAGTGTACCACCGGTGATTTCTCTCATTTCGGAATGACCGACAATGTGGTTTCATAGGATCAGCAACCCAGTGAATCATCTCAATAATCCTACTTAAACATGCATACAAGTAGTCACATTGACCACGAGTCTATGTGGATGCATGTCTCCCTGGATGTGATGCTTCAATGTTTGCTAAGAAGGCGCTAAACACATTATTCTAACAAAAGCAATTCTGCTCTCAAGAACAACTGAATATGATGCTGCAGGCGGCAATCTTGCACTCGGCTGAGACGCCAGTGGTGCATGGTCCATCATATGTGTGCCTTGAGCTTCATTTCAGTTTAGTCACCTGCAGTGAAAGCATGTGTGTTGGCAGAGTCAAGAGGTTACTTGCGTGTCTGACAGCAATAACCAACAGGGGGAAGGGTGCCTTCTCTCATGAAGGGCAACGTCCTCAGGACTTGCAACTCAGCAAGGTTAGCTCTACGAGGGGTGGCCTGGTCGCGTACCACGCAGCCTGCGCTCACAGGATCGTACACTGATAGTGCAAAAGGGTGGATGTATCTCAGTTTACAGTCGTCAACTGACTGAAACCCACCCTCTCGTCATGGAGCCCAACACCCTCACCGCCTACTTCATTAGGTGCACTCGCGATGAGTGCATTGCAGAGATCCAGCGCGACACCTCATGTCTTGCACCTTGCAAACCTGTATTCAGGCACAAACCAGGTTGCTCACGCCTGTGTCCTTCTGTCAACATATTGGATGTTGCAAGCCACATGAAATCCATGCAAAGCTCGCAAGCCAACGTCTCCACATCATCGTCCGACCGGCCAAGCAGCAACAACCCATTGCCCTCACCATATCCCGCAAAACGGCGAGGGGGATAGAAGACCTGGGTTGGACGTGGTCACTTCATTTGGATCAACACCACAGTTCAACAATGTGGAAGGGTCCATGCCACCATCAAGTACGTACAATGAGTGTGGCGTGGCCCCGATGGCTATTGTACCTACAAACAGTTGGCGTCAAGCATGATCTATGGATGGTATGTGCGGGGTGCAAAGATCCCCCACAACCATATATTGCAGACCGTGTTGCGAGCTCCCAATGAACCCTTTGCTGGCGGGGCACCAGATGCAAAATTTGTACCCGATATTTGTGGATGGCGTGGCTTCTGGGATCATCACCCGGATTTTGTTGAGGGCCGTCGCCAAGTTTGAGTGTCTCCGTTCCATCAGCATTCCTATTTTTTCCCCACTGTCCAAGCCGTCATCCGCGGTATCGTCCTTGACCACTGTCCAGAGGAACTATGGGAAAACAGTGGCATCATCGCCTTCACCCACACTTGGGTCTGACGATTTTGTGGAAAAAGAATTCGGTTGGTCTTGGTGCATACGGACAACAACGTCTCGGAACCTTAATGTGAACAGGGAATAACAAGCCTGCAAGTTCATGTTGTGTGGCAGGCATTGTAACTGCCTAAAATGCCTATCGCACCTTCGTGGTCATCACCGACCACAATGGCGTCATGGTTGGGCATTGTGCAGGAGCAAGGAGGTCACCGTCCTTGGCGTCGATTTCAAGCGTCAACTGACGGTGGAAGTTGCAGAATCCATGGATGGGGACATGCTCCCCATGCAGGTGCGTATCTGCTTTTGTCCATGGAGGATCTAATTGCAATTCCTTTTTATTTCTGTACACTGTCTGCTTCTTGTCCGTTCCTTATCCATTCTTTTTCCGCATTTTTCTTGCATGACCAGCAAATGTCCTATCATCCGGGCCCAATACTGACGCAACCAAGAACTCCGGGTGGCACTTGACACAAACCACAAACCACTGGGCCAATGAGTTGACAGCCCCAGAGTGGTTTCGCTTTCTCTTACATACATTGTGCGAAAGGAAGTGTGTGGCGGAAGGGAAAATTGTTGGCAAGGAGCCTTACGTCATCCTCCTCGACGTATGACGTCCGTACCGAGGCACCATAGATGAGGCTCAATGACACGTTCCCTTACCAATTCCCTGTATACATATCCGTGGGCTGCGCTTGAAAAGTGCAGCCCACAGACGTGGGATTGCAGTGCCCTTTTAAAGCATACATCACAGAAAACTTCTCACAATGGATGATAGAGGAGTCTAAGGACAATCCACGCACGCTGTTCCCACTCAAACCCATGAAAGAGAACCTCCTCAGATGGATGATCAAATCATGGTTTAGGCAGAAGGAAAAGAATACAACCATCGTCGCCATGTGGTCAAAGTGTGTCTTTGACGATGTTTTCTCCTCCAAGCTGCAGTTCATGGCCTTGTGTGCAAGTTTTTTACCTCGGAATTTTTTTTGTGTGACTCCGTCATTCCAGAGGAGGAGGAGCATCAGTAGGTTGAGGAATGCTCTAAGCAATGTTTGCATATCCTCATGAAATTCGGATTAAGGAGAGTGTGCTTTGCAGTGTCACAGGGCTGATTTTGCAAGTGTTGCAAGTCTTACATGTATCGGTGTAGACGCAAGCTTTTCACTTCGTGAGGAGCGATGTGAGGAGCTTGCGCTCATTGGCCGCGTCAGTGACAGTCGCTCTTTTGGGCACCGGCAAAGACTGAATTGAACTGCGAAGTGGTTTTTTTTCATCTTAATCTGACACCAATGTTGGAAACATTAGCAACCATTGCAGAACTACTCAGGAGGGGTAAATCTCAGGGTTTGAAAATGGTCATAATTATCTTTCCCCCAAATAATTCCGGTAACACGGTACTTTGTCCCATGCACTTTTCACTTCCCCCCTCACCCCTCTTCCCCCATCACCCTTCTGTAGAGACCCAATGGTGTATCGGGCTATCGAAATGAGTCATCAATGCATTTTTGTTCTGAACATGATCCTTTCAAGTCTCACAACATCCTCCCAGAAGCTTCATGAAGAGGAAGCTATATGCATAGTCCATGTGGTATATTAAGTTGCAATGATACACTTAAAAACAAGGAATACACCACACCAGTCTATGGATTTCGTACACAAGTCTTCAAACTGCAATACACTATCCCATACACTTACCTCATACACCCTTTTCCATCTCCCCTTGCCAACCCAAATACCCACTACTAAAACTTTGCACCCATCGTGGAACATGTGGCAAGTATACCACACAAGCGCATTACTTCTGTGAGCATGATCTACAAACCGCAGCACTCTACATCATATACTTGCTTCATACAAATACAAATTTCCTTTTGAGCCTTCCTTGTGAATGAAGCATACAAGAATACACAAGTGCATACATTGGATACACACATGTTCATAATGTAATACGCTAACCCATACGATTACCTCATAAACTTTCCCTTTTCCTCCCACCTCCTACCTCAATTTTTCAAATACCAAAGATTGTGCATACTAGTGAAAGTTATTCTTCCAAGTCTCACTTCATCCTCCTAGAAGTTTCGTGAATTCTAGCCTATGTAAACACTTCATGTAGTGTATATATGTACAAAGATTATCTATACCTCCCCAACATCCGGCCAAACATCCATCCCAACATCCAACCATGCTTCCAGACCAACTTTCAACAATACTTCTAGCCCAATATTCAGCCTTTGCAGCCGTACATCCATTCAAACTTCCAGCCCTACTTCCATCCAAACTTTAAGCTTAATTTCTAGTCCAAATCCTAATCCATCTTCCAGCCCAACCTCTCTCTTACCGTTCAGCCCAACTCCGAGCCCCACTTCCAGCCCAAACTTGAGCCCAATTCCCAACCCAGCTTCCAGCGCAATTTCCAGCTCAACTTCCAGCCCAGTTTCCAGCCCAACTTCAAGCCCAAGTTCCAGCCCAAATTCCAGTCCAAATTCTACTTCAGCTTCCATCCCAAATTCCAGCCCAACTTACAGCCCAACTTCCGGCCCAACTTCCAGCCTAATATTGTGCCTAGATTTCATCCAAGATTTGACACCAACTTCCAGCCCAACCTCCAGCCCAACTTCCTATCAGAGCTTTGCGGATGCAAGATACGATGTTTGGAGTGGCTTGGCAATCTGTGCTGAATGGGTGAGAGCCCAAAGTGTGTCGTTACTGTTTTTTATGAGAACTGAGTGACAAATTATCAAGAGCAGATTGCTGAAATGATAGACAGTGCCAAGCAAAGATGATTACGAGAGTCAATGAGGGAGCAGCCAGTTAGCGGCATGTGCGGCATGCATTCTATTTTCCTGTCATACTGGTTTGGTCGACTGTTATGTATGGACCATTGTAATTGTTGCGAGCAAGAGATGCACCTGCTAAGAGAAAGGGTATACGACTATTTCTGTGTCATAGGTTTCCCAAAGAAGTGGAGGCACATAGCTAACAGAGATGGTATCTCTGCAACATGGTTTCAGGGCCATATGTTTTTGCAGAGGGATTGCACAACAAGAGGCCTGCATATTTTAACCTTTTGTGATACTTGGATCATTGATTTCCACAAAACTCTAGCCAACTTCTAGTAAAATCTCCAGCCCAACTTCCAACTGAATTTTCAGCCAGATTCCAGCCCAACTTCCAGATGAACTTCCAGCCAAATTTCAGCCCAAATTTCAGCTGAAATTCCAGCCTAAGATCCTGTGAGAATCACACCATAACTTCCAGCCAAATTTTTAGCCCTACTTCCATCCCAAATTTCCGCAGAAATTCTGTTAGAAAAACCGGCTGTGTTTTAACGTGGCCCGACGGGTGCTTTGTGTTCCCGGCTGTGTTTTGTGAGTCTAAGCATGAGCTTTCTGGTCACCTCACGCTATGTGTGCGGGAGTTGGACATGGTTGTGAAGCATTCACTTTTCCAAAGAGAATAACAGCACTTTGTTTTCGTTTTTGTTCGTTTCTTTTGGAAACGGACATTATTTGAAGAGTTATAGTGCTACTCTCAAGATTTCCAACGCACCAAACCGTGTTCAAATCGGTTAACCGTAGCTCCCGCTATGTCCGCCGAGGTGTGGCACGCTTGTCCAGCCGCTCAGTTAGCGGCGCATGTGATGCCTGCTTGCCGAGGCACCCTTGCACACCAATGACCCATTAAAATGCCTTTCCGGAGGCACAGATATCCCTAGACGTAGTGGCGTTACCCTCTGCTTTTGAGGTGCATTTTAATGAGTTAATCATCGAGTTTGGTGATGGGGTTTGACGGGGTTCGAAACCTGTCCACGGACCTGCAGTCTAAATTCTGACAATCCATAAGCAACAAACTGTACTACTGAGTCACAGACTCTGAGCTAGGAATTTGGCTGATTCCCCTAGTAACAACCTATACTTTTGATTCTGGTGGATGTTATCCACTGAATTCATCCGGCGGATAAATCCACTGAAGTCATCCGGCTGATAAATCCCCTGGATGTACCTTGTTACTCACGTCTGACGGATTTATCTACTGGATGCCAAAAGTTGGCTTAGTCCTCGAGCCGCATCACACACTTCAACTTTGAGAGCCCATAACTTCTTCGTTCCTTAACAGATTCCGGCAATTCAAGTTGCACCGGATTCAGCAGCTCTTCAAATTTCAGGAATATCATTCCAATCTGATTTAAAGCACTCTCCAGAAAGCTAGAGTGAAATGCAAGGATTTTTCTCCCCCTAGCGGCTTGTTGGCGCCTCTCGGCGCCACACCAGGGCATGCGGAGGGGGAAAATATAATAATATTCAGCCCAAATTGTAGGCCAATTGTGAGGCCAAATATCAGCTACCTTCTTGCCAAACTTCCAACCAGATTTCCAGCCCAACTTCTATTTCAACTTCTAACCCAACTTCTAGTCCAAATTCCTGTCCTACTTTGATGTCAAGTTCCAGGATGACTTCTACTAAGTTCTCCAGAAACTTCTAGCCCAACTTCCAGTCGAACTTTCAGCCCATTTTCCTGCCAAAATTTGAGCCTATTCCAGCCCAATTCGAAGTCCAACTTCCCTCCCAACTTCCAGCCCAAATTTCAGGCCAACTTCCAAGCCAACGCCCAGCCCAAATTCTTACCCAACGTTTAGCTCAATATCTGGTCCCACTTCTAGCAAATCTAACGGAGAAAGATTCAATCAAGCTCCAGCCCAACGTCCAACCGAAGTTCTCGCCAAGTTTTGATTCCAGATTCGAAACTTAGCTTCCTACCCAACTACCAATCAAATTTTCAGCCCAACTACAACCCAAATTCCAGCGCAACCTCTAGCCCAACTACCAGCCCCACATTCAGTCCAAATCCCAGCCAAACTTCTAGCCAGACTACCAGCCCAAAATTCAGCCCTGTTTCCAGACCAATTTCTAGCCCTAGTTCGTGTCTAATTTTTAAAAGAGCTTTCATCACAGCCCATTCTCCAGCCCTAATTCCAGCCCAACCTCTAGCCAACGTCCCATTGCACCATCTAGCTTAACTTCAATCCTACATTCCAGCCCAACGTCCAGCTTCACTTCCATTCCAACATATACCAAAACTTTCAGCCCAACTTCCAACCCAACTTTCAGCCCACATTCAAACCTAACTTCCAGCTTCACATCCATTTTTTGATCCCAGATTCCAGCCCAAATTCCAGCCCAGATTGTAGCCCAAATTTCAGCCCAACTTCCGGCCCAAACTTTCCATGCGCCAGTGGCATGGTAAAAAAGCCAGCCAGCTACACCTACATGCTAAACCAGATGACGGATATTACATGTCTCTCCACCAAATCATGCGCAAAATGAATCTAAAAAGCAGTGTATTTTATGCATACATGAAACACACCAGAGTTATCCACAATTTTTAGAGCACTCTGGTTATCGATGGAAGGCATAGATTGACGCAACTCTTAAAATAAGCAATGTAGCCACATCGACTCAGTAGCCACAACCCCAGACTGACATAATCTAGCTCTGATGAGCTACGTGTGTTCCTTGGGGATTGGTGCACAATCCCCAAGGAACATTTAGCCTGCCCGACTATCCAATCAGGGCTCCAAGTCCAATCCCTATCTGTGTTATGGGAGTTACCGTTCAAGGCGGTGATTATATCAACATGATGATCTCAAATGTATTCTTTGATGTTTCTGTTGTATTCTAAGAGAAAAATCGTACAAATTTGATCCAATCTGTATAGGGATGAGAAAGATATGGCCGTGCAAAGGTGGGAGGGACACCTTCATAAAATAGGAGACGTACAGGTTCGACCACGAGCACAACGGAGCGACTTTCTTGTCCACTCAAGTCGAAATAACCCTGGATGGATGCTTAGCCAATGAGGCAAGGTTTGTTGGGGGCCATGTGTGCTTTGGGCTGGTAGCTGGAGGCACATTCGCAAGGAAGCATCCTTTGGCCGGCCGTGACCCCCGCTGGTGGTACTGCTAGAGGCAGTTGTGCATGGAGCATACAAATGGCCATAAGCGGAGGTCTTTAGAAAGCTCACAATACATACTATATCATGCATGTGGTATTTGTGTCATTGCGCCTTGAAAGAAGGCTTCAAAGTGCCGATGGGCTCTCGGCTGGCTCATTGGGGCTGGTACACAAGGAAGCCTAGAGGTTTTGCTAAACATGCAAATCTTACTCAAGTCTCTGTACATTACCTTGTATTAATCTATCAAGCCTAAGGATTCATTCCTTGCCCAACTCTCCTTCTACTTGAGTTGTTACCTTGCATATGTCCATCTAATCCTACAAGTCTTTTGCAGCGTACCTTGGTATGAACGCCACGAGGAGAGTCGCACGACGGGAACCTTTGTCACTAGCAACGGTCTTGCTGATAGGAGAGGGTCGTGCAGCATCTCAAGGATCAGTCCACACACCAAGGGGTCGAGGGTGGGATGTTTATCCCAAGGGCTTGGCATGTGACCATCATGTTCGACACCCCTTCGTACACATTTGGTATCAGGGCACGTGGACATTTGCTCAGCCTTGCATGGGACGCAAAGGAAGCAACAGTTCTACCACAATAGAAATTTTGGCCATCAATGTGTTTTTCGTGAATAGAACAATGTCAACAGCGGCATTTGACCAAGGCTATCTCATGGAGGAGATCGGGTGTGCTCTTGATGAATTGCACCAAGAGAACAAGTAGTTACGCACAGAGGTTGAGGCAAGGTACGTCAACCAAGGGAGCATTTCTTTGGAGGGGAACACATTGGCATCTGCACCAGCCTTTTGGCGGCCCAAGCAAAAGGAGCTAGAATTCTACACCAGAAAATGCAGTTCACAGGAGTGGCTCTTCACTATCAACCAGTAGTTCACTGCGTTTGGCGTTCCTGTGGAAGAAGATACAGCGTTCATGTGGAAGAAGATACGGCGTTCCTGTGGAAGAAGATACCAAGAGACAGGGGAATGGAGCTGCAGTGGTGATTCGCATTGTGCCGGAGGAAGGGTTGACGAGTTACGGGTCAAGAACCAGCTTCATAAATTACTGAGTCTACCACTGGGATGGAAACTCCAGTTTGATCTGTGTGAATTGACGGAGAATCCAGAGATGTGGGACTATTTTGAGACAGTGCTCCAAGCGCGTTTCGGCTTTGTCAATGGTAGCCGAGACGCACCAGTTAAATTCAAACATGTCAAGCAAAGCAGATTGTTCCAGCACTATATACCTCATGCTTCATGAATTTGGTGGTGCAAGTCGAGGACCTCTTAGACGCAAAGGCGTATGGCCACTACCATGACGGTCTGAAGCTGGGTTTCTAATGTCAACTCCTGGTGCTTGGGTTGCTGACTTTTGCAAAGCTGGTTTCAGGGACGGAGCACATCGATGCAATAAGCCACAATTCACACCAGAAAAGCTAGGCAACATCACCACGATTGGAGCAGCCGATTCAGGCTGTATCCATGGAGGTGGATGAAATCCAAGTCAAGCATTGGGACGCGGGAGGCAACAGGGGCCAAGAGACAAGTGTTGGGCTTGTGGTGGGGAGGGTCATCGCAAGCAATATTGTCCCAAGCACAAAGCACATTAGGGAAACGGGCAGAAGCATTGAGGAGGGGATGATCTCCTGTTGTGAGTCCTTTTTTTGTAAGGGACAGTACCAGCCTTGAAAGGCTTTTGCTACTTAGGGAGCTACCTCAAGTGATGTTGCGGAATAAAGGTGAGATGAGGAAGTTTTCAGGGTTTATTCTAGAGCTGGTTCTTGAGATTCGGGGCAGGATTTTCAAGGGTTGTAGGAAGCTATGCAGTCTGCTAGATGACGAAATGAGGCATAGCTTCTTCAATGAAAGGTTGGAACAAGGTTGGAGCTTGTACGACATACAAGGACGTTGACCAAGGCACAGCAGGTATCCAGAGTGGTGGAGTGCGGCAGGCCCATTGTCAAGCACAAGGTCCACATATGTGACCTGGTGTGTGAAATGGTCCACACTTGTCCTACGGATGACTGCAATTGCATGATTTGTCGTGATTGGTTGCATGTTTTGAATCTAGGAGGTTGATTGGAGGTGGAACTGGGTGATTGTGAAGGTGGACGATAATGAACTCACTTTGCCACTGCGGTGGGGTAAGACGAAGGAGTCAGATGTGGCGGAAGCAGAGAAGGGACTTCGCATCATCAACTTGTAGTATTTATTGATTTTTGCATGGATGGCCAAGTTTACCTGGATTGGGTGCATTCAAAACAAGCAGCAGATCAGCAGATTGTAGCAGTTGAAGAAATGGAGGGATAGCCAGCGGAAGGTGGGGGAACTCCAAAGTCGTCTCTTGGTGTTAGAAAGGTGCTGAAGGAGTTTGGGATTTTTTCTCCGGAGGAGTTGTCGACGGGCCTGCTGGAGTGGTGTGACAGTGACCACAAGATCAAGGTGGTACAAGGATCGTCACCAATGGTGCGGTCTCACAATCACACAAGCGACACGGAATTTGTTGGGCTCAATAAGTATTTGAGGGAGTTGATGGGACAGGAATTCATCAAGCCATTGGTATCTCCATACGCGATACCGGTGCTGTTCATTAAGAAGAAGTCAGGAAAGCTCCAGGTGGGCATGGACTACCAGGTGCTCAATATTATTATGGAGAAGAATTGATACCCGTTACCATGGGTTGAGGAGTTGTTCGACCAGCTGCAAGGCGCGCGTGTCTTCAGCAAGCTGGACCTGAGGTGGGGGTACCACTAATTCCACATTACCTAGGTGCATGTGGAGAAGAACATGTTTTGGACACGTTATGGACACTTTGAGTATCTTAAATCCATGGAGATAATGGTGAAAGGGTGCAAGTGAGGTAGCAAGTATTGGTAACGTCAAAAGGAGAATCAAATTGTGGTACGAAGGAGTGTGCCATGGGAGCATGTTTTGTTGGAGAAGGTAAACGACTCTCACCACAATGTCCATTTTAGCTACTATGGATCCTTCAAGGCGCTTGCATGCCAAAAATGGAAGGCAACGATGTAAGTGGATTGCAAGGATTGCGTGAGCAGTTGTGACATGTGCAAAAGAATAAAGTCACAGAGGGGAAATGTGCCAAGGGAGTTGTAACTGCTATCGGTGCTGGACAATCATGGACAGATATTTAATTGGAATTTGTGGGAGGTCTTCAACGGATTGTGACATGTAAAACCATGGTTCTAGTAGTGGTAGGCAGGTTCAACAAGATGGTGCACTTCATCTTGTGCAAGAAGAAGGTCAACGCAATGGATACGGCTCAGCTTATCTTGCGACATGTCATCAAAACCTCATGTGGTACCAAAGTGCATAGTGTCAGACCGTGACCTACGCTTCACCCCGTGGTTTTTGGAGGAGCTCTTCTAGAAGCTGGACACAGGAATGGCTCTCTTTTTGTCCTACATCCCCAAATAGATGGCCAAACCAAGGATACTAACAAGATCATCGAGCAGTTGTTGCAGGGATCTTGGAGAAGGATGGTGAGGGATGGGAATGCAAGCTCCTGGTGGCTGAGTTTGTCTACAACTCAGCAATAAACGCCTCGGCGAGGAGATCTCCCTTTGAGGTAGCGTATGGGGTGCAGCCTGCATGCCCCTCGGACATGGAAATAGGGTCGGACTTACCCTAATGACTTTGAATTTCGATTACAACCCCTTTTTCATCAGATTTTGTGCTTTGTCAAATTTAGAGCGGCTCTGAAATACTGTCAAAGTGCAATAATAAAATTAAATATGTCACCATGAAATTTTTGCTTCTTAGGTATGTTATAGTATGGTATTGTGGTACATGACATGTACTATGTGTTAAAGATGCATATTACTGACGTTTTTCATTTCACGTCACGTTCAATAATTTGGTGAGTCAAAAGTGTGAGCGAGAAAATACGATCAAGCACCATTCACGAAAGAGGGACAATATTTGACATTTGCATGAGAAATGGCTTCATTTATTCCAACTTCAGTTACACCACCACGTCATCTGCCTCCTTTGTATGGAGCTGCGGACCGCTAGAAAGCGGGGTCAAAGAAATGGTGGAAGTTTGACTTCGTGCATGCGTTCTTGACTATTGGTTCTTTGCCACGCATGTGCATCCATGTTTCGTAAAACCACTCACATGCTGCCTCTTTCATAATTTTCATACCTACTTTACTGCTCTCTCCTGTTCATATCCGCTCAATACCCCACTCGGCAAAGACCTCCTCCAATCTATTCGATATTCTTTATGCACCAGCATTTGAAACAGGCACTTATCATAGTCGTGATTTTAACCCGTCACTTCTTGTCTTGGCAAGACACAAACCATGCAGTTAGGATATATTTGCACCAGAAAGAAATGGGGCGAAAAGCCCATATATCCCTCGTTTCGGATAATAAGCCCCATCCGCCCCTCCGCCGGAACGAGAAGCTCCATTTGTTGGAACTAGTTGGTGTGGAGACACCCTCAAGGATGCCTAGCTCGCAGTGTTGTATGCTACCAATGTTTGGAGCAGCCAATGGACACAGATAGTGAAGAGTGTGGAGCACAAGGATCACGGATGTGAGTGGGTAGAACACGTCACATTTAGTAGATCTGAATCGAAACACGTTTTGTGTTACTTAGCATAATGAGATTACATCAGATCCTTATAGCCTGTGATCTAATCTTTCCAACGCATCCAAGCACATCAAAATTAGAGCAGTAGATCCCCTACTACGGCCGTGGAAGTAACCTTTGGTGGAGCCGCCCACCTTGTCTTGCTCGCTAGGCAACGGGAGGCGCTTCGACGATGACCCGTCGGAGCGCCTTTCCTCGCCTAGAGGTCAAGGACAAGTTCGCCCTGGTCAAGGAGAATCCTTTGGTTGTTTCCTTTATGGCCCTGGTGCATTTGGAGCTCGTTGGGGACGAACTCGGATCACTGGCGGTGGATTATCCCACCACCAATGGCGGGTACCAGATTCCGGCCACCCAACACCTGAACTTTGGGCTAGGCTAACTTTCTGAATACTCACTCAAATTGAGCGATTCAAAGCTCAATCTTGCATGGAAAAATCAAGAAATCCAAATCTAAAGTCAGATAAGGTGTTCAACAACTCCTCAGTGGTCAAACTAGGGAGTACGATCAACGACACTCATGGCAAGGGGCACACCATGTCAACAATCTCCCCCTTGCATCGCAGCCTTGATGTCTTGTCCTTGGAACCTATAGCATTTTAAGATTCACACCGTAGACCAAGATCCATGCATCTCACGTCGTGCCTGCCCTTGGTTTGTGCCTTGGTCATGGCATCGGCGAGCATGCGCTAAGTGCCGCAATGCACAATAGCCGCATCTCCCTTCGCCACCAAGTCCCGCGCGTAGTGATGCTGGATCTCAATGTGCTTGGTCCTCCTGTGCAGCACCGGGTTTTGAGTAAGGCTGATGGCACTCATGTTGTCGACATTCAGTACCATCGGCTTCCTTTGCGGCACGCTGATCTCCTTTAGCAGCCGCCGCAGCCACACCGCCTCATTTGCTGCTTCTACGAGCGCAACGTACTCCGCTTTCTGCTTCTTGCTGAACAATGCCACACAGTCCTGCTTCCCACTTGCCCATGAAACTGCTGTACCACCATGCACAAACGCGTACCCCGACGTTGATTTTCGGTCATCTACATCACCAGTCCAGTCGGCATCGGTGTAGCCGACCACCTCGAGGGAGTCGTCACGCGCTCCCCCTCCAAACACGAGCCGCGACTGTTTTGCCGCCTTGAGATAGCGGAGGATCCACTTCACCGCTTGCCAATGCAGCGGCCCGGGGTCAGCAACGTAGCGGCTCACTCTGCCCTTCGCGATGGCCAGGTCAGGTCGCGTCGCCACCATGGCGTTCATGATGCTTCCCATAGCGGACTGGTATGGCACACCTGCCATCTCCTCCTTCTCCTCATTAGTGCTCGGCCCCATGCTCGAGCTCAGCTCACATGTGGTGGTCATGGGTGTGCCGATGGGGCTGCACTCCTCCATATTGTAGCAGTGGAGCACCTCTTGCACATACTTTGCCTGTCCCATCTCCAGCGCGTGTGCCTTGCGGTCCCTCTTGATGGCGACACCGAGGTAGTACTTGAGTTTGCCCATGTCTGTCACTTTAGATATAGATATAGATATAGATATAGATATAGATATAGATATAGATATAGATAAAGATATAGATATAGATATAGATATAGATATAGATATAGATAT
>SZWC01003999.1:138384-154044 GCA_023375785.1 Penium margaritaceum | reverse complement strand
AAACCCCCTATTTACATTGGGGGGTTATGGTTTTATTTTTTACTTGCCCGGGCATCTGCCGGGCCCCGCAGTAGCGGGGCCCGGCAGATTCCCTTTCGTTTATCACACTTGCGCCACATTTGCAAACCCCCCCCCCTCCCAAAACGGACAAACCCCCAAGTTACACTCGGGGATTTGGATATTGTTTTTCTTCGCGCACAATGGGCATCTGCCGGGCCCCGCTACCGTGGGGCCCGGCAGATACCCATCGTGCACCGCATCCTACAACCCCCCCCCCCAAACCTATGACAAACCCCGTCGTTTGTCGAAGGTTCGGGGGGTTGGGCAGGGTCATCGCGAGCTCGCAGGGAGGATTCGCCGCGAAACTCCTCTCGCAAGCTCGCGACGACCGGCAAAGCTCAAAGTCAAAAAAACATGTCGAATGTGATATATACATGAAATATATGACAACCGTGCCCGATTTCGCTCGCGCGACAAAAACCATGGGCACCGCTATTATTTGTTTTCCAACTACGGGCACCGCATGCTTCTCGCTTTCGACTTTAGGCACCGCATGCTTCTCAGTTTTGACTATGGACACCGCTGCTTCATCTAGCAAAACGACGGGTATACTACTACTCCGTCCTTCTGTTTATTTTATGTCGAAGTTCGTCGTAAACGAACTTCGATTTCCATTTTGCCGTTCAGGCGCGAAATTGTCGCGTGCGAGGCACACTGGCGATTTCGCGCCAGCTCTCTGGACCTCACCCTCGCTCCCCCTATCCCTCGTCCTCTCTTGCTCGTTTACAAGGAGGGCGAGGGGGGGCGAGGGCACGAGGCCACGAGGCCTCGCCCTCGAGGCCCTCGTGGCCCCTCAGCCTCCGATCGGACTGAGGCCGCGATCGGCAACTGGCGGCTGGCCGGCCGGTCGCTTGGCCGGCCGGCGGCCGTCCAGCCGGCCGGCAGCGAGCTGGCCGGCGGCCAGCGAAGTGCTGGCCGCCGGCCAGCCCTCGCTGACGCGAGGGGTGGTGCGCAACCACTCCTCGCTTCAGCGAGGGGGGAGGGCCGAACCGGCCCTCCCGCTACTTTCCTCCCCACTTATTATGAACCGTCCCGGTTCATGAACAACAAGTAGGATTGTCAGTAAGTGAGTCATCAACATTGATAATTTCAATCACCAGCTAAACATGAACACGTGCATTGTACTTAGACCTAAGCTACAGCTTGTACGTCAACACGGCTAGCGGCCTCCCCCTTTTAGGCTGGAGCGTCCGCGCAACAACCATGTTGGGCGTCCCCAACCTCCTATGGTCGCTGTCCATGAATGCTCCCTTATGGGAATGCTGTTCACTTTTTCCGCGTTCAGGTGGTACCTTCTACCACGCGTCGATCTGTGCAAGTTGCAAGCTCGCTCCAGCACTCGTTGACCATCCCTGTGGGCAACTGAGATTTGGGCTCCCATGAATTATGTTTAGGTCCACAACCGGCCCAATGAACGAGGTACTCCCTGACAACGCGCGACCGAAGAGTACGCTCTCGGTGCTCGAGTAGGCGAAGGACCTTGTATTGGCCGTTGACAGCCAGGACTGCTGGCGGTGGCTGAACGTTCCTTCTGTCATGTATGGAGCCAGCAAGCTCACATGAAACACGTCATGTATCTTCATACTCGGCGGAAGTAGCAATCGGTATGCCACTGGAGCGATGCGTGCCACAATGGGAAACGGCCCAATCCACTTCGGTAGAAGTTTTCTTGCTCCTGGCAACTTCAGCCGAATGTTTTTAGTGCTAAGCAGTACTTTGTCACCGCAGTCAAACGAGACCTCCCGGCGACCTTTGTCGGCATATGCCTTTTTTCGCTGCCGAGCTGCTTGAAGGTGACCCTTTGCCTCCTATGATAAGGAGTCGATGCGCTCAGCAAAGGCTTGAGCGGAAGGAACCTGCCCTCCTGTACTCCCAGTCTTCACCAATGAAGAGGGTACCACTGGATGCCGACCACTGTTCAACACGTACAGTGTGAACTATGTGGACTCGTTCACCGAGTTTTTCACCGCAAACTCTGCCGGTGCTAGGAGTTCGTCCTAATCATGCATGGCAGGGTCCACGTACATGCGGAGCATCTGCTCCAGAGTGTGATTCATGCGCTCTATTTGTCCATCTGTTTGAGGGTGAAATGCTGTCAACATTTGCGACTCATTGCCGAAGTATTCCTACATCTTTTGCCATAACTTACTAGCAAATTTTTTATCTCGATCAGAGATAATGCGCAACAACAAGCTGTGGTACTTTACGACACCCTCAAAGAAGAGATGAGCGGTCTCCTCTGTGTTCACGTCGGTGGTTGTAGGAATGAAGTGTGTCAACTTCGTCAAAAGATCCACAACCACTAGTATTGCATCATGGCCATGGGCCGTGTCCGGAAGACCAGTAATGAAGTCCATGCTGACGCACTCCCATGGAGTCCCAGGAATGGGAAGCTGTTGGATGATTCCAACAGCCTTCTTGTTGCTAGCCTTATTCCGAAGGCATAGGTCGCATGTCATGCAATACTTACGGACATCAACACTCCACCCTGGCCACCAACAGTGGTCTGAGAGTGCCTGTCCGGTCTTTCAGGGTCCCACATGACCTGCGACCGGCGGGTCGTGGAGCTAGGAGATAACCTTTGCTCGAAGGTCTCCGGAGTTTGGCACAACAACTTGTTCTCCGTGCCAGAAGACTCGTGCGGCCTCCACCAAGACGTACTTGTCCAGATTTCAAGAGTCTTGAAACCAAGAATCCACACAGTATCCCATCCAGATCCTGTTTACAAAACCGTTGTAATGGATAATCTCTCGTGGTGGTTGCCACAGAGGTCCAGGGGGATCTGGTGGTTGTACTGTTGCTGTTGCAATGGCCATAAAACACCCACTGACCTCAGTGGTTGCTTTAATTTCCACAGGCTGTCGGCTGAGTGGATCGGCCACATTGATGCGTCTTGGTCGATATTCCCATGTGAACGAGAATTGACTCAAGTATTCGCTCCAACACGCCTGTCGTCTTGGCAGGTTCGGTTGCGTTTGGAAAAACACCAATGGATTATGGTCGATCACGACCGTCATACCCCCTTCAGCACCCTCGAGGTAGCTACGGCACATCTTGAAAGCATGTACTACCGCAAGGAGCTCTTGATCCCCAGTTGTGTACCGCGTTTCCGCGCGAATGAGCTTCCGGCTCTCTTACGCAACTAGATGACCGTTCTGCATGAGGATGGCTCCGAGTCCTACTACCGACGCATCACATCCAACCTCCCACGGTTGCAATGGATCCGGAAGAGCTAGGACGGGTGCCGTGGATAGGAGCTCTTTGACCTTGACAAAAGCGTTCTTGAAATCGGGTGTCCATTCCCAACGCACGTCTTTTCGCGTGAGCCTGGTTAGCGGTGCTACCAGGGTCGAGTACCCTTGCATAAACCGTCGAAAGCAGTTTGCAAGGCTGAGGAAAGACGTATCTGTCCAACATTCTCGGGACGTGGCCAATCCACAACGGCTTGGAACTTTCGTGAGTCGACACGGATGCCGTCCTTGCCGACGATGTGTCCAAGGTATTCGAGCTCATCTTGTAACTTGCACTTGCTCACTTTCGCATAGAACTTCTGTTCCCGAAGGATTGCGAGAACTTCGCGTAGATGTTCTATGTGCTTTTCCATTGATTTAGAGAAAACTAGGATGTCGTCCAGGTAAACCAAGACAAATTGTCCGAGTTGCTTGGCGAACATTCGGTTCATTTCTCCTTGGAGGGTTGCCGGGGCATTCGTAAGCCCGAAGCATAACACTCGGAACTGATAGTGTCCCATGTGCGTTCGAAACGCGGTTTTGGGCACATTATCTTCTGTGATGCGGATTTGATGGTACCCTTGAGACAAATCCAAGGATGAAAATACTTTTGCGCCTTGGAGTTTTTCAAAAAGGTCCTCAATCCGCGGTAAGGGAAATCGATTTTTCACCGTGAGCTTGTTCAACGCCCGGTAATCCATGCACATGTGTAAACCATCGTCCTTTTTGTTCACAAAAAGGATGGGCGCACCGTACGGCGAGCTACTGGGCTCGATCCACCCTTTTGCAAGGTAATCTTTGATTTGGCGTTTGGCCTCTCGCCTTTCTGCTGGACTAAGGCAATACATGGGTTTGAACGGATGAGTCGCCTCCGGTTGTAGCGGAATTGTGTGGCCCATGTGTCTTTCTGGTGGAAGCCCAGCCGGTGGGTCTTGGAATACATCCAAGAACTCCGCCAATAGAGATCTGATCTCTTGTGGCGTGCCTTCCGTCACGTCGTCCTCCACTTTCTATAGCTGAGCCAAGAAGTATCGACAACCTTGTCGAATACGTCTCTTGTTCTACATTGCAGACAAGCTGGCATGGACTTTGAGTCGGGTCGGTGATAATTCCGTACTCGAAATCAACGTAAAGCGGCGTTGTCCTTTTCGGAGGATCAAATGCTTTGATTCAAAGCACATTAGTGCCTTGTTGCCACGGAGCCAGGGGTCGCCTAGTACCACGACAAACTAGTCAAGAAAGTTGAGTACCTTCAACGTGACACTCTGTGTGTACCCTTGAATACAAATCTTCACTTTACAAGCGCCGATCACGTGTACCGTATGGTTGTCACCAACAACAACTACGCCATTCGATGGCTCGTACCTCAAGCCGACTTGTTGGGTAAAACCAAGGCTAACAAAGAGTCGTCCCCTCCAGTGTCAGCAAGTACGTTCACGGGAGCACCAGCTAGGTGTCCTTTGAACTGCATCGTCATGTTGCCCCCACTCTTCCGAGTGAACAGACTCGATGACGGCAAACCGAGTTTGTGATAAACACGGAATTTGTACGACGGGCGTCACAACTCCCATGATTCACCAATGCGAGTCCACATCTTGTGGGCACGTGTGAATTCGGCTAGCACCTTCCAGACTTTAAATTTGACTGGGTCAAAATCGTCGACTAAGGGTATTACAAACGTGATTGAACTCACTGCTTTGAGGACATTTGCTTCAATCACTGTGTTACACAACTCTTGCTCAGTGGTTGTTGTCGCCACCACTAAGCATGTACGATCATGCATCTCGTTCGGAGATGCAAGGTTTAGTGGGCAATGTCGGTCAGCAAGTGTAGAATGCGATTCAACAAGAGGAGAAAAAACAACAAAGAAATTTGAACTCATCAAAAACTCAAATTGTTTAGCATCATCATTTGAAAATATGAACCCACACTCGTGATCCAGTTTTACCCCTGAGTGGTCCCCACTGACGTCACTCAGGGGTGGGGAAAACCCGCCCCACGGCCCTCTCCATTACCACGGCCGGGCTCATTGCCGCGACCGCGACCCTGTCCACGGCCCTGTCCGCGGCCTCCTGTTGCACCATCCCCACGAGGTGCTACTGCTGCAGCTAACGCAGCGACCTCTTGTCCACCCCCAGCAGCGTGAGGGCACTGAGTCCTAAAGTGGTCCGGCTGCATGCAGTTGTGGCAGAGTCCTTCGCGGAAGGATGTGTTGCGACGCTCACGCGCCACCTACAGCTCGTCATTCTCGCGGCTGCGCTTGTTGTTGGGACCCTTGTATCCATTTGCCTTCTTGGCTGGAGGGTTTGCAGGCTCCTTGCCCTTGGCCCCGCCTCGCTGTCCAGCTGACCCACCAGCCCCTGCAACGTCCATGCGCATATCGCAGCCTTGCTGTGCACGTGCGTTTGGCCGTACATCAGAGTAGTGTTTCGGGTTCGCCGAATACACTTCGCTCATGTAGTCGCGCATTGCCCTCCAGCTTTTCCAAGCTTGGCCAGTGGCTGTCGTGGTGGTCTTGTCCTTCAACTTCTCGCTGGCGAGACCATCATGTAAGTACTCCAGCAGCATGCACTCCGAGTACTTGAAGGTCTGAGTCCCATCGCCCTCGGTGAAGCTTTCGGCTTCTTCCACGAGTGCGGCGAACTCGCTCAAGTAGGATTCAAGCGAGCTGCCCAGCTGCCTGAAGTCTTTGATCTTGTGGAAGGCGCGCTACGCCTCCTCACGTTGGGTGCACTTCTTGCGTATGATCGTGCAGAAGGCCTCCCACGGCATGGGCTGCCACTCGAGGTGCGGGTGCTGCGTAGTCCACTCCTTGACCACATACTTGAAGAGTTTGTCTTCAAGCCGCGTCGTGGCAAGGTCGCCCCACTAGCCGAGTGGAGCCTTGTGGACACGTAGGACGTGCTCCATGCGGTTCAGCCAGTCGGTCAGCTTCACGCCCTTCCGGAAGATCTTCACACTGTGGAGGAAGGACGTGTTCATGACCAACCCCAAAGTCGTCGAGGTAGACGAGTCGTCACTGCGTTCAGCAATGGCATCCACAGCTGCGGCACGCTACGCTTGCTATTGCATCCACACCTGGGTCACGCTCTGCAATGCCTTGTCGAGGTCATTGCATCTTCGGCTTGCCTCATGGGCGGCCAAGCACTGCAGCTGGCGATCACGGTCAAGGTCCGTGATGCTCTGCCCGACGTGGGCTAGCAGGTTTACGAACACGAACTTGAGCTCTGATGTCGTCACAGCATCGGCGATAGCCTCCAGGGCCTCGCGTTGTCCGTGCACCCTTACCCACTACAAGAGGATACGGTTTGCGTACATGCTTCCAAGGAGTATCACCTTTCAAAGGACACTGTCGTCGGTGACGACGCTCGAGTGGGCGCTGCCTTGCCCCATTGCGGCCGCATCGTAGGAAGGAGGGTCCGTCCCCATTCCTCCGAGTGGTGCCGTATCTCCACCATTGGTGGTGATCTTGAGTCGGCCTGCGGCCTTGGCAGCAAACTCCGTGAGCCTATGACGGTCATCGCGAATTGCCTTCGCGGCGATGTCGTCCGGCTCGTTCTCGCGGGAACTTCCCGTGTGGCTGCTTTTGGGGCCCTTGCTGCTCTTGGCAGTCTCGCTGCCATTGGCAGCTTCAGGCGATCCGACGGGCGTCTTGCCTTTCTCGAGCAATCGGCTTGAGTTTGTCGCACGACGATAGCGATGGTCACGATCCTCGTCACCTTCGCCATCATCGGCGTCGTGCTCTTCGTTGGAGTATCCCCCCGGGAGATCCTCCTCCATCGCGTCGTCCGTCGTGTGGGGGTCACCCACGGGCGAGTCGACGTGCTTGTCGAGCACCTTTTCGGCCTCCGCACACTGCTCGGTATCGCCGAGGTTGGCGCCGGTTGCCTTCGGCGGTAGGGTTGCCCTTGGCGGTACGGTTGCCTTTGGATTGGCAACCGTGCTCCCGGCGGCGGCTCCCAAAA
The DNA here is from genome assembly GCA_023375785.1 of Penium margaritaceum. Lineage (NCBI taxonomy): Eukaryota > Viridiplantae > Streptophyta > Zygnematophyceae > Desmidiales > Peniaceae > Penium > Penium margaritaceum. The sequence goes on along the minus strand of SZWC01003999.1, from coordinate 146,789 downwards.
TTTGGAGTCCGCCGAGAGCCCGTGGTGAGGCCGTCACTACCTTGTCCTTGTTTGTCTTGGACTGTCCGGCACTGGCCATCTTGTCGTTTGTGCAACTAGCACGTGAAGGTCGTTGTGAGGATCACCCCACAACTTAAAGGAGGAATCGCCTCCTACAATGTAGCTCTCACGATTGGTGAGGCAATTTCAAGTTGAACTTCTTTTTTCCTAGGCCGACACGTCGGCACAAGGTCGTGGGTCTAGAAACTAGTCCTCCTAAACTGTGACTCACGGCACTTGGTAGCAACGAGGATCTAGGAAAACTGAAATTAACAATACAAGGGAGTAACTAGAAGTGTGAGTACCGCTCACAAAACTAAGAAGCAGAGTAAGAACACAAGCAATTACAAGGTCAAGAGCAAAAAGACTGCTTTCTTCTTGACTTCTTGTCTTCTTGTCTTCTGGTCTTCTTTGGACTCTTGCGTTTTCTTGGCACGTCTCGCGCCCCTTGGCGGCGTCCTCCTTGAGCCGGCGGCGTTGGGGGAGCCGCCAAAAGTCCCCAAGGAGTCACCCTCATTTTTAGGGTGCTCTCAGGCCATGAGAGTCCCTAGACTTGGGCATGGGCGCTTTTCCAATTCTTGGATGAAGGGATTTTGAAGGAGCCTTTACAATGGGGAGGATTTTGTGGTTTTTGAGGGTGGGAACTCCCCACCCCGTCCCACAAAAATCCTTCTAGTCCTCTGGAAGTGAAGAGAGGCTGGAAGGAAGAGTGTCCACCAAGTAGAGTTTTTTTCAAGCTCTCTAACGCACTTTACGGTGCTTCAATCCGTAGATTGTAGATGCCGTAGTCCCTTCTGGCATTTCTATTGCTACTTGCAGCTGCCGGCGATGTTTCATATGTGACGTAGCCGCCGTTTCCGTCGAATCCTTAGTCGCGAGGGTTGTCTGGCTCTGCGAACCAGTATAACGTGTCGTGTCTCCAGCTCCTGCTCTGAAGTTGTTGTCGGAGTTCGCAAAATGGCGTTCTCAGTCCGCGTCAGGGATTTACACCCTTTGCAAGAGTGAGGGGCAATCATCATCAACGACCCAAAGCAGGGAGACTTGAATATTTCGAGTCTCCGGAGGCCCAATTCCGTTTTTAACCAAACCCCTAGTTTTGCGACCTAAACCGGGGGTTTTTACCTCAAACTCATGTGTTCGCACAAGTTATTCCGTTTATTTTATATCAAAGTTTGTCGTAAACAAACTTTGATTTCCATTTTACCGTTCTGGTGCAAAATCGTTGCGTGCGAGGCACGCTGGCGATTTCGTGCCAGCTCTCTAGACCTCACCCTCGCTCCCCCTATCCCTCGTCCTCTCTTGCTCGTTTGCAAGGAGAGCGATGGGGGGCGAGGGCACGAGGCCACGAGGCCTCGCCCTCGAGGCCCTCGTGGCCCCTCAGTTGCCGATCGGGCTGAGGCCGCGATCGGCGGCTGGCGGCTGGCCGGCCGGTGGCCGGCCGGTCGCTTGGCCGGCCGCCGGCCGTCCAGCCGGCCGGCAGCGAGCTGGACGGCGGCCAGCAAACTGCTGGCCACCGGCCAGCCCTTACTGACGCGAGGGGTGGTGCGCAACCACCCCTCTCTTCAGCGAGGGGGGAGGGCCGAACCGGCCCTCCCGCTACACGGAGGTTTGATCATCGCGTAATTCATAATGCAAAGTATGCATAAGAAGCATAAACAAGATCACACGTGTGAACTCTTCATCTTTCGCAACACGGTTGCGTGACGTTCATGCACAATCAACTACAAACTTGTGGTGGTTGTGATTATTGCCATTTGCGTACAAAATCCAATGTTCATCGCGTGATCCCATGGCTCTTACCAAGATGGGACACGTACAATCCTTGTACGTTATCTACAAGTGTTGGTGAGCCTTCACCGAAGACTCATCACACGTGTGTATCGATGGCATGGTCGATGACTTTTGGGACGTACATTGTCAACAATGTCTTCCCAGTTTGGAAGAGGGTACATAGCATGAATTCTCTCACATTCCGTGTGGTATGTGTTCAGCAGGCTGTTGTGGTGATGCCTCCTCCCCCTCGCAGAGACGCTCCTTTGCAAGGAGCTTCCCTGCGACCAATTAACCAGGCATCCCCGCAAAAACTGTCTAGGTCCACACAACACTTCCCATGTCGTTTGGACATGATCTTTTCCAAGGGGTTGTTGTCAAGGTGGTACCTCCTCGCAACATTGTCAATACGTGCAATCCAAGATCTGGACATCAGTCCTCTTGGTTTGCAACCACGTGTTCATGACCACGCGGAGGTTTACTAGACCTCTTTCAGCACCTGTGGGTTGGTTGGCTGAACTCGACCAAGCTCCACTAAGCCCATGCAACTCACATGCTAGCTTTTCTTAGGGTTGGGAGGCACCAAGATCATAAGACATGGTTGATGAGCACACTTGTTTTTCCATTCAGAGATTGCACTCATCTTTGAAGGAGGCGGCATTGGTCGTCTGGCATGCGCATTTTCCGTCAAAGTCCATCACTGGACACGATAATGCTCCAGCCTAGATGATCTTGCTCTCAACCATCATCTCCTCATTTCTGTCTGAAATGGGTACCGTAGGCTGCCGCTCACGTCCCTGTCAAAAGCACACTGTTTTTAACTAGGTTAGCTGAGATAACCGATCTCAACGACCATGGATTTTATCTTCGAACAAAGTGTTCAGCGTATAGTATTCACCAAACGGGTGTACCATGATCACCATCATTACGGTACAAGTTGAAAGAACACCTTTCGAGTTCCAATGTGATTGTGGTGAACGCTTCCGAATCACATCTGGTGATCCTGGAACAACCGGTTCCAAAATCCTGCTGTGTTTATGGCATCGCGTCCAAGGGATCCATTTGGGAATCCGCAAGTGGATTGTGTTTGCCAAGTTGCAACAATCCGTGTTGCTTCAATATCTTCTATTGTGTACATTCGGTACTCCCACTCAATAGAGTGTTTTCCATATGCCGTGTCCAAGGCACTTGTAGAGGGTATCGCCCTCATCGAAGACATCTGACAAACCACCACAATCCAGGATATCACCGCAGCGACATCCAAAAACATATTGTGCTTACATTCGGCAATATACATCAACTAAACTATCCCCAAAACCAAGGGGCTGTCAATGCGCGGGATAGCAACGGTCTTCAAAACGGGTCCCGACATGGGAGGCCACCAACCGCTCTTAGTATTGCAACCAAGATAACATATCACCCTCGAAAGAGGGATCCACACTTTAGGTTTGTTTGGTTTGCAACCTCACAAAGTCCGCATGTTGGTCTTTGGTGTCCACCTTTGGTTGGACACTCTCTGAGGAGTCTCAAGGGCAAGAACTGTAAATGGATGCATGCAAGGTACAGGCTTTCATACTTGCAGAGCTTTGCTAAAGCTTCTGCGTGTAGTGGCTCCACTGGAGCCAACCTCAATCTACAATCCTACTTGGCGCGTCCTTAGACCGCCAAGTGTCAACCTCAAGGCAGGCTCTAGTAAGCTTCCTAGAAGCTTCCTGTCCTAGTTTTGGCCACAAAGAAAAGTGCGCCAATCGCGGGGATTGAATCCACGACCTCTCGTTTGAGACTCCGGTGCCTATTCAACCAAGCCAAAAAGGTTTGGCTCTTATGATGAGCCACAGGGAACATACCCATTATGAGCAGTGCATTCCTGGTCCATATCAGAACAGACCAAGGGGACATACTCCATAGAGAAGTGCATGCCTTGTCTGTATGTGTAGCTAGCCAGCTAGGCAGTGGACAAGGTGCATACTATTTCAACAGGGGCTTGAGTCACATCACCATAACCTTTTGGGTCAGTGAAGCATGGTTGGACTACAGAGTAGTCATTATGATCTCTCTCGGAGATTTGTTCGGTTTCAACAAATCGGATGTTGGATTTATTTTGCACATCGATATCGCATAGGCGGTGCTATACCATATCTTTGGCATGAGCAAAATCCATCCGCATGATGTTTGAAGAGCATGACATACACGACTAGTGTACCGTGTCATGATGCCATCAACTTTGAGGCGTTTCTTAAAACATCAAAAGAATGTGATGAGAAACATCGTTTCTTGAGGTCTATCTTGATGAGTCCTTTCGCATCAACATTTGGTTACGACACACTGGCCGTTTTTTTGTTTCGATGTTGATTATGACTTGTTATGTGGTCGGTCGGACCACCAAGATGTAGATGCTAACACACTGTTAGCATAAAGCTATCGTCTTATAGGTCATTTCCATTGTCATAAACTTCAGACACAAAACCCAAACCTTTTGTGATCCCAACTATGTCGTAGTTGGTTTATAGAAGACTATGAGATCGTCATAGAACTCTGGAACTCCATTAGTAGAAAAGGAGTGTCGCTCGTTTTCTTTGAAATAGAATTTTCACATAACTGTGGGTGAATTCATGTCACCGACATCGGTTCACGTACTTTTGTCTATCAGTGTCGATGACATGTTCACTCATCGAGTAATAGTAGACTGAAGGTTTCGCCTTCCAGTTTGCTCACATCCGACATTCGGTCAATCTTGTCATACGCCATAATTGATTCTTGCGATATTTGACCACCGCACTACGGCGTCTCACATCGTTGAGGACCCTTCGAAGAGTCTCCGCCCCTTTCTGGCACATTTACAACCCCAATTGACAATAATCCTTGTCTTCTTAACAGTGTTGTGAGTACACTCATGTACATTTTTATCATCCATACCAGTCGGGTATTACGACATATATCCATCACTCACCGAGTGATAGGGTGTCAATGATTGCGCCATTGGGAATTCATTCAAGGGTATCATCCTTGACACATTCAATAACGGACCGATGTTTGTATCGGCCACGACTTATGGTGAACAGAACCTCCGAAAGGTACTGATATATCTAGTACACACAGTGTATAGGCAGCATGATGTCAATCCTCAAGGATTGAACTCGACGTGCTTACACACCAGGTCTGATTCGCATCTCATGAAATAGTCATAACACGGGCTTAGTCATGGAAACGATCGCAATTGCCTTTGAACATTGTAGCGCAATGGGACATGCGACTGTCGTAGCACTCGTTGTGCACCCACCAAACTACTTGTTTGGTGAAATGGTGTAGCCATGTTTATCCAAGAGATCAACTGATATCCTCAGCTTGTTCAAATGTCACAAAACCGTTGTGATCATTTGTCTGTCCAACGTATGCATAACTTGACGTTGTGATTGACGCACCAACAGATAGTGGATAAGGTTAGTGTGCATGTCGTGCACGTTTTTTACGCATGCCATGTACCCATTTTCACATGGTTGAAGTGCAGCGGCATGAATAGCATACCATGATCCTTTGAAAAGTGGATTGTCTCTGGCACCTCCTGTGGTCATGCAAGGTTTGCATGTTTTGGAACTAGTGCTCAACCGACCGGGCTTTTGAAGCACGTTCCATCTATGGATGCGGAGGAGTTCGCCCGCCATTCGCATGGTCCAAATTTGAGGAAATTATCCTTGTAACATTGTGATTTATCGGTAAGAATCCGGTTTGTACTTCTTTCCGAAGTACCTTTCCAAACTGCTATCGACAGGGTGAAGTTTTTAACTTCAAATGGTCGTCACTGTTGGTGACGACCGAGATCGTTGTGTTTTTGTACACCGTTCAGGCATACATCTGATCACCACAGTTTTCCGTGATTGTTTCCGGACATGCCTGACGATTCTCTATGTAAAGAATTCGGCAGTATGGCCGTCCTTGACGTCCTTGAGATGCCCTGCAAACGTCAAACAACGTATTTTGGTGCTTCAAGTAATGCTCTTGCTACACTTGCCCGTAGAACCACTTTGTGCATAGATCGTATGCTTTCTTTTGGTGGTCTATTGCAAGCTATCACGACAAGGCAACGGTTGCCTAATTGTTTCTAGTTGATACAACGAGGTGCGATCAGTACCCATGTTTTTGGTGCAATCAGTCAGCATCTTATAACATGTGTTGTACCATCAACACTAGCATAGCTAGTCCAGTCGGAACTCTTGGCCATAGTGCGTTCGGCAGTCACATGAGTGGTGCATTCGGCACCCATGACAAAAGTGCAACCCGCAACTTCTGTCAATCATGCAAGCGGTGCCTACGACAATGGTACATTTGGTACTCGTGTCGATTCAACCGACGCACCCGTAGGCCATGCATTCAACACTCATGGGGATTATGCATTCGGCACTCGCGTGAATGCTACAATTGCATCTTCGATGTTGGTCATGCTCCCAGTGCGACCGGTACTTGGCAATTTTGTGGGATTGGCCCTCGACCGGAGATTCTCACCATCGCGTGCGTGTTGAGTACAATCGGCACTCACATCTTCCTTAAGCAAAAATCCAATCACAAATGGCTTATCCAGTATCCTTGGTGCACTCGGCACCGATGTGGATATGCAATCGAAATTTGTTTTGGTCACATCTTCGTAGATCATGAAAAGTGCATTTGGCACTAGCATTATGAATACATTCGGCATCCGTGATCAAAGTGCAACTAGCACTTTTTCAGTGTTCGACACCGTCAAAAATTATGCAACCAGCACGTGTGCTGTTGCCAGTAGTGCAATCGACACTTACGTCGATGGCGTGGCCGACGCCCGTATAACTGTGCAACCGACACTCGTTTTGTGCAGTCCGCACGTTTTGCATTGCTGCAGTTGGTAGACGAGTGGTAGCAGCACATCTGGTGCTTGTATTGTTTTTCATCGAGAATTCGTCTTGATGCATGTCATCGTTGTGATTTTGCAACCCGGTGCATGGTACAGTTGTCAATTTATGCAAACAATATTGTTTGGCGCATGTGCAACCTGCATTGGGCCATGTCGTGGCTTTTTAGCGATCATCCCTTCTGGGTTTTCTCATGAAGTACCCCAAAAATTGAGATTAATCCACAAGAACTTTGGCACTGTCGGTGCAAAAACTTCTTGTATTGAAGCGTTTGCAAGTGAATGCCGTTCACAACACGGGAAACTGTCGGCTTTCCTCCTTTTTATGGTGTGGAATGTTCAATAAAAAGAAAATCAGGACCCTTGATTTTTTTAAGAGCTCAACCAGAGCTTTTAAAATTTTCTATCGAAACCCATGGTCAACTTGACCACACACTCGGGTTCGACCACAAAATTTTTGCATCAAATTCCACGGTTAACATAGAATTCCTCCACTTGAGGATTCATGAGAAACGAACGAAAATGTGGCACGTCAAAAGCCTTTTTTGTTTCATGCTTGGAATCTTCCAAGCGTCATCCGGTGGTAAGTTGGGATAACTATTGGCCATCCCAATCCCCATGAACAGGAAATAATTTTAGAACAATATTAGAGAGATTTCAAAATGTTGTATAGCTTAGACAAAGCCCCTTGCCGCTTTTTATGGCGGTCAACCCACGACCAACAAGGCCAAACGTTGGGTTCAACCGAGGAAATCGTCCTCGCCTCTTGTGCTTGTGGCACTTGGATTTTTTTTTTTAGAATATCCTCATTTCGTGCAAAATTTGAAGCTCGGTCTGAGCTTCAACCTGCTCTGCACGGTGCCCAAAATGGTCGCCAAACAGAGTAACTGTCCTCCAATTTGAACTGGACCAACCGGGTCCAAAAACAAGTGCTGTTTGGGGAAAATTGATGTTAGGGGATTGATACCAGGACTCCAACTATCATAAGCTCATGTCAGCCAACTGAGCCACTCAACCTCCTCTTCAATGAATACAATATACTTTCGGTCTTTTTTTTGGTCTTGCGGGCCTTGCCTCAAACTGAGGTGGAAGGAGGAAGAGAAGCTTCTATCCACCGTTGGACAGCCGGCCCATGTGAGAGACGGGGGAGATGGGAGGTCGTCCCCTCTCTTGCCCTTGGGCCGTCGGCCTCTATGAGAAGGGGGTGAGAGGGGAGGTCGTCCCCTTCTCTCCCTCGGGCTGTCTCTCTATGGGAGGGGAGGGGGGAGAGAGGGCCTCCCTCTCTCCTTCACGTCAGTGCAGTCGGCACCCAAGGAGGGGGGAGGGGGGAGGTGGGGAGTCCGCCCCTATCCTCTCTTGGCGCTGCGGACGCCAATGACGAGGGGGAGAGGGGGTTCGCCCCTCCTTTCCCCATCGGCGCCATCGGCGCTACAGGAGGGGGAGGGAGAGGGTCTCCCCTTCTCTCCTGTCTGTCCGCGCCGTCAACGCCCAAGGAGGAGGTGACAGGTTCTGCCCCCCTTTCCTCCCCCGTCGGCGCTGTCGGTGCTGAGGGAGAGAGGGGGGGGGGAGGGGAGAGGGATGGTCCCTCCCCCCCCCCCCGCTTCCTCCCTGTCGGCGCCGTCGGCACCGAGGGAGGGAGGGGACGGAGAGAGGGAGTCCCTTACCCCCTCTCTCCTTCCTCGTCGGCACTGTCGGTGCTCCAAAGAGGGGGGGGGGG
>SZWC01003999.1:115808-137756 GCA_023375785.1 Penium margaritaceum | reverse complement strand
ACACGCACACACACACACACACACACACACACACACACACACACACACACACACACACACAGATACGCATACACATATACATACACATAAAGATTGAATAAAACACTTACTCAGTCATACAGTAACTTACTCGCTTGATGCCTGTCGGGGATGACTAGTGGTTGTTGAAAGTTTTCCCCTCCGCATGCCCAAGCGGGGCACCGGGAGGCGCGGACGAGCCGCCAGAAAATGCAAACTCGACTCTGGTGGATCTGGCAACTCGATTATTGCTCAGATCCTAAAATGGATGAGTGTCCCTTAAAGTTGACAAGTTGCTAAATCCTGTGGAAGCCGTTTCGCCGGAATCGGACAAGTATTGAGGGAGATATGGCCTTCCAAAGTTGCGGTGTGCGCAGCGACTCTGGGAGCCGGTTGCGACTCGAAATCCGGTGGATAATTGACCGGATTGAGTAACAAAAACACCATCTGGAGAAATTGCTCCGGAAGGCCTCCCGAGGCGTCCGGTGGATAATCCACCTGATCAGGTGGATCATCCACCGGATCCAGTAGTGCAGGTTGTTATTGAGGGACTTAGCCAAAATCATGGCTCGGCGTCTGAAACTAAGTAGTACGTTTTGTTACTCGGGTATTTGGTCAAAATTCTAATTGCTGGTCAGCGGACAGGTTTTGAACCTCCTGACAACCCATCACCAAACTCGACCCAAAAGTGGGTAGGGTACGTGGAAACAGAACAGGAGACCCCTACACCACGTGCAAGAGGACTTGCGCCTTGGGAAAGGCGCTTGCACGTGAAGGAAGGCGCCACGGCGTGTGCGCGCCATGGAGGCGTTAGGCGTTTGTGTGGTGGGTGAGACCTGTGCTTCAACAAGCATAACTTGGACTACGCTTGGCCGAATCGCGCCCGGTTTGGTGCGTTGGAAAGCTCATGACTAGGCCTATGTCCATGTTCAAAAAGTAACGAAAAGCAACGTTATTCCCTTTGCAAACTGACTGTCTCCAAATTCCTGCTCACATAGCGTGAGGCGATTCTAAAGCTCACGCTCAGTCTCAGATTCGCCCAAAACAATAGACGTGAACCACTAGAGACGATCAGACAAACGTCGGGACCGCACCACGTGGATTCCATCCTGACAAAGGGTTATGGGCCCACACGTATGATAGCCTCCAACGTTCACGTCTTTCTTAGCGCACGAGATTGTCATCTTGGACGTCGCCGTGAAGCTTTGAGAACTCGACAGAGTAGCAGCTACGCACATGGCGCAGTAGGAGACGCAGCCCGTTCAGAAGTATGCGGGTGGTCCGGACTTTGGGCTATGGAGGTGGCAGTTCGAGCTGCACCTCTTGCATAAGGGGTTGCTGGATGTTATGTTGGGTAAGGAGGTACTCACTAAGGTGACTGCTACAGACGCGGAGAAGAAGGCCTTCAAAAAGAAGAACACGGAGGCGCTCATGCTCCTGGTGTCCGGGACGGCCGAGTCGCAGTGGGGCTACTTCCAAGGCTGCAAGCTAGCAGCCAAAGCTTGGCAAAAGCTCTACGCCATCCACCAATCCAAGTCGCTTGCGAACAAAATCTTTGCAACGAAACGGCTCCTCATGGTGAGAATCGTGGAGGGAGATGATGTCATCTCCGCCATGCAGCAGATCGAGTCGCTCGCCTCGTAATGTAATGACGTGGGGTGGAAGATCAACATGCAGTTGCAGGCGATGGCCCTCCTCATGGCCCTACCTGACAGTTGGGGCACACTCATCACCGTCCTCGGAGGATGGGCAGAGGACAAGCTTACCTATGGCGCGGTCGCAGAGTACATCCGTAACGACGGACAGCGCCGGAGCTGCGGGGAGTCCTCGTCTTCCTCATCGGCCTCGTCACCAAAACGCGTGGTGGCAGAAGCGAGGGCAAAGGAAGCGGCGGAAGAGGCGGCGGCAAGAAGGGCGCCAAGAAAGGTGCGTGCTGCAACTGCGGCAAGGAGGGCCATTGGGCCCGTGAGTGCCCGGAGGAGGCGAAGACCGGCGACAAAAACATCAAGGGCAGGTCGCTCCTCAACGGCAACAAGAACCACTTCCTCCAGAAGGTCAACAGGCGATGCCTGGATTCCGGGGCTGAAGAGCACACCCAAGTCGAGAAGGTGGGGTTCGTCACCTACGAGAAGTCCTCCAAGTCAATGGTGGTCGCGGAAGACAAAGTCGAGCCGGCGGCCGGCCAAGGCGACGTGGAGGTGGAAGTCATGGTGGGAGGTAAGAAGGAGCTGTGCACAATCCGTGATGTGAAGCACGTCCCCAGCCTGGCTGACATCCTGAGTGTTAGTCGCTTGACGGACAAGGGATATGAGGTGCTCTTCTATGAGAAAGGCGTAGTGGTGTGCATCGACGGCGACCGCGAGGTCGTGCTGGAGGCGAAGCGCGAGGGTGGTCTCTACATCATGGAGACCAAGGTGGTCCCCGCGGCATCGGACGCAGCAGACTCACAGGAGCGCGTTGCCAAGGAAGGAAGTGCTGATCTGGAGCTCTGGCACCGACGGTTGGGGCATTCGGCACCCGCAACCGTTAAGGAGATGGCGAAGCGCGACATGGTACGCGGCCTCGTCATCGACGATGCAGCAGACGCGGCAGTAGATGTAGCAGTGCATAAAAAGTACGAGCCTTGTATTTTGGACAAGGCGTGGCGCAAGCCGTTCAATGAGAATGAGGCTCACGCAAAGGACCTGCTAAAGGTCATGCACAGCGACGTGTGCGGACCGTTCAAAACGCCGTCAAATGGCGGCTTGAGATACTTCGTCACCTTCATTGACTACTGTAGTAGGAAGCTCTACGTGTACTTCATGAAGCATAAGGGCGAGGTCCTAGACCGGGTAAGGAGTACATCACAGCAGTGGAGAGGCAGACTTACCGGAAGGTTAGAGCGCTACGTAGCGACAATGGCGGAGAGTGCGTGGGCTGCAGGGGGTGGATGAAGCAGCAGGGCATCAAGTGGGAACCCACTATGCCGTACTCACCACAATCCAACGGAGTGACGGAGCAGGCAAAGCAGACGCTGCTGAACATGGTGTGGACCATGCTTGTGGATGTAGGGTTGCCGTAAGGGTTCTGGGCAGAGGCTGTGCGTACAGCAAGCTACACCATCAACCTCACCCCAAGAGCGGTACAGAAGGGTAAGGGAGGCTGGAAGACACCGCAGGAGGTTTGGAGCGGGCGCAAGCCAAACGTGGCACACCTGAAGGTGTTCGGGTGCAAGGCACACGTGATGGTGCAGGCAGCGCAATGACGCGACAGCAAGCTGGAACCACGGGAAAAGCCGTGCTTGTTCCTCGGCTATGAGAGCGTGCAAAAAGCGTCCTCTGGGACCCGTGCACGCAAGAGATCATCCGCAACCTTGACGTCGAGTTTGAGGAGCAGCAGAGCTTCAGCAGCAGCAGCAACAACATGAGCGTCGAGAATACTCCAAAACAGGGGGAGTGGTTCCAGCTCCTTGACTACGAGGAGGAGCCGGTGGACGTAGAGGTTGATGATGCAGCGTTAGAGCGCGGCGGTGCAGCAGGAGAAAAAGCCGGCATGGACGACTCCGATGACGATGCAGCTGGGCTGGAGATTCGGCAGAATGATCCGTCAAAGGAGGCACCGCGGGTGCCGAAGCGCACACTCTCAGCGGAGTTTGCGTCGGGTGTCGGAGAAAAATACTCCGGACACGCTGCCCGTCCGGTTGATGGTTCACCGGAGCAGGAGGGATCCTTCGGAAGCCGTCCGGTCGATGATTCACCGAAGCGGGCTGAGTTGGAGAGATCACAGCAGAGCGACGAGACGCCGCCAAGACTGCCGCGCCACAGCGGGAGGCAGCGGAGAGTGGGGAAGCGTTTCGAAGCAGGCACCGGTTGATGGATCGGCATGACGTGGTGCATGCTGGCTACATCAACGAAAGCGACGACCGCGCAAGAGGCGCTTGCGCGGCCCGAGGGGAAGCAGTGAGACTCTGCCATCAAGTCAGAGTTGGCGTCCATTGTTGAAAACGACATGTGGCAGCTGGTTGACAGGCCGAAAGACGCCAAGGTCATCGGCTCCAAGTGGGTCTTCAAAACCAAGTTCACAAAGGAAGGTGTGGTTGACAAGTACAAGGCGCGGCTCGTGGCGAAGGGGTACGCACAGCGTAAGGGCGAGCACTATGATGAGACGTTCGCCCCCGTCGCCAAATTCACAAGCATCCGGGTGATCCTTGCGGTGGGAACCGCAAAGGACATGGAGCTCCACCAAATGGACGTAAAGACGGCCTTCCTCAATGGCATCATCGACAAAGAAATCTACATGGAGGTGCCGGAGGGGGTGGAGGCCCCAGAGGGCAAGGTGTGTAAGCTACGGAAGTCCTTCTACGGGCAAAAACAATCGCCCCGATGCTGGTACCAACAGATGGACATCTTCATTGCACAACTTGGCTTCAAGCGCTGTGAGGCGGATCACAGCGTGTACGTGCGGCGCAGTAAGAAGCTCCATCATATCGTCGCACTCTATGTGGACGATCTGATCTTGTGTTCCTCAGACCTGCCAAGCCTACAGCAGCTGAAAGAGCAGCTGAGCAGCAGGTTCCAGATGTCGGACATGGGGGAGCTGGAGTTCTACCTCGGGGTAAGCATTACACGGAACCGGAGGGCGCGCACGCTTGAGCTGGGACAGGCCAAATACGTGGCCGAGGTGCTGAAGCGGTACGGCATGGAGGAGTGCAAACCAGTGTGCAGTCCTGTCTCCACGACCTGTGAACTGAGTGCAGCAATGGCACCACAAACAAAAGAAGAGCGGGAGGATATGGCAGGGGTGCCTTACCAATCGGCAATGGGCAGCCTCATGTACGCCATGGTGGCGACTCGACCGGACCTGGCCTACGCGGTGGGCCAAGTGAGCAGATACGTGGCCGATCCGGGGCCACTATACTGGCAGGCGGTCAAGCGCATCCTCCGCTACCTGCAAGCGACGCGGCACATGCGCCTGAGGTTCGACGGCAAAGGGCGGACTGACCATTTGCGCCTGGTCTGCTACACGGATGCAGACTACGCTGGTGATGTGGACAAGCGGAATCCAAATCCGGCTACGTGTTCTTCCTCGCTGGTGCAGCGGTCTTGTGGCGTAGTAGGAAGCAGGACTGTGTCGCTACCTCCACAGTGGAAGTAGAGTACATCGCGCTGGCCGAGGTGGTCAAGGAGGCGGTGTGGCTCTGCAGGTTGCTGGGGGAGCTGGGCGTGCCGCAGCAGGACCCAACGGTGGTGCAAGAGGACAACACCGACTCCATCTCGTTGACCAACAACCCGACGCAGCACAGGAGGACGAAGCACATAGACGTGCGTTACCACTACGCATGGGACATGGTCGAGAAGGGGCAGGTGGTACTGTAGCACTGCAGCACGCACAACATGCGTGCAGATTTCTTGACCAAAGAGCAACCCGCGGACCAGCACGCGATGAGCGTGGCCGGGCTTGGAATGACCAGCTATGATGGGCTGGAGGGCGCAGCGGAACATGAGTAAGAACAAGCTGGAGCAGCGGGCATGGCAAGTGCAAGGGGGGAAATGTTGAAAACTTGCCCCTCCGCATGCCCAAGCGCGGCGTCGGGAGGCGTCGACGAGCTGCGAGAAAATGAAAACTCTGCTCTGGTGGACCTAGCAACTCGAGTATTGCTGGGATCCTAAAATGGATGATTGTCCCTTGTAGTTGATAAGTTGCTGAATCCGGTGGAAGCCGTTTCGCCAGAATCCGACAAGTATCGAGGGAGATATGGCCTTCCAAAGTTGGGGTGTGCGCAGCGACTCCGGGAGCCGGCTGCGACTCGAAATCCGGTCGATAATCGACCGGATAGAGTAACAAAAACACCATCTGGAGAAATTGCTCCAGAAGGCCTGCCGAGGCGTCCGGTGGATAATCCACCTGATCAGGTGGATCATCCACCGGATCCAGTAGTGCAGGTTGTTATTGAGGGACTTAGCCAAAATCATGGCTCGGCGTCCGAAACCCAGTAGTACGTTTTGTTACTCAGGGACTTAATCAAAATTCTGACTGCAGGTCCGCGGACAGGTTTCGAACCTCGTCTAAGGCTGCACACGGATGCTATCCGCGGATCTTGAGGTGGATCCGGATCCGTGGGACGGATCCTGGCCTGGATCCGGAACCGGGGTTCTGGATCCATAGATTCGCGGATCCATGGATTCACGGATCCGGGACCTGGATCCACGGTTCCCCTATACCGGATCCAGCCTGATCTACATGGACAAAATAAACTTCTATGTAGGGCACGCTCGACTCCTCCCTGAGAGGAGTCGTGTGTGCCTGCAGCACGAATGACTCCTTCCCGGGAGGAGCCCAACGCAGCGCGCTTGTCTGGGAGTACCCGATTTCTGACATAGTTGACCCACGCCGTTGGATCGCCTGGCCTGTTAGGCAATGACCATTTAGGATGGGCCCCGTGCATTGGACGTGGACCACCAGAACTTTGCGCCTGCAATTCTGGTGGTTCACGTCCGAAGCAGTCATGCTCTGCTCAAGTGCAGATGTCAAGCGCGGCACGCGGGCATAACAGTTTGAATTTCAATGAGCGAGTTTCTCGGATCCGCAACAGATTTGAGCAGGACCTCTCGCATTTCCCCCCCCTCCCCCCCTCAGGATCCGGTTAGGATCCGTGAATACAAACCGGATCCATGAACCTGGATCCGGAACTGCGGATCCGGTTCTGGATCCGGTATCCATGGATAGTTACCACGGATCCCAGGATTCGTGTGCAGCCTTGACCTCGTCACACCCCATCACCAAACTCGACCCAAAAGTGGGTAGGGTACATGGAAACAGTGCAGGAGACCTCTACACCACGTGCAAGAGGACCTGCGCCTTGGGAAAGGCGCTTCACACGTGAAGGCAGGCGCCACGGCGTGTGCGCGCCATGGAGGCGTTAGGCGTTTCTGTGGTGGGTGAGACCTCCGCTTCGGCAAGCATAACTTGGGCTACGCTTGGCCGAATCATGCGCAGTTTGGTGCGTTGGAAAGCTCATGACTAGCCCTGTAAATGTTGTGATCATGTTCATGTTCAAAAACTAGTGAAAAGTAATGTTATTCCCTTCGCAAACATACTGTCGCTGAATTCCTTCTCACATAGCGTGAGACGACCAGAAAGCTCACGCTCAGTCTCAGATTCGCCCAAAACAGTAGACATGAACCACTAGAGACGATCAGACAAACTTCGGGACCGCACCACGCGGATTCCATCCTGACAGTGGTTTTGGTCTAGAACCATTCTTGTGGTAAGGCGTTCCTTATCTTGTCCCGTATGTAGCGTGCTGCATTCATTTATTGAGATTATACTCTTGCAATCACTCACTGAATTACTCTCTCACTCACACACTCACTCACTCACTAACGTACTCATTCACTCACTCATGCAATCACTCATTCAGTCACTCACTCGAAATCACTCACTCATTGACCAACTCACTCACTCACTTACTCGCTCCCTCACTCACTCACTCCCTCACTCACTTTGTCACTCAATTTACTACAAACATAAAAACCTGCTCAGTCATGCACTTATGCAATTACCACTCATTTACTCCTATTCAATCTCATTCTCTCACTTCCTCTTATTCACTTTGACTGACTCTCACTTATCCTCTGTGAGGTCAGGTGGAATGGAACTAACCAGGACATGGACAACATGGACTGAATTTAGAGGTACTAAGATGGAAGACCAACACTTGCAATAGGCTAAAAGTAGCAGTCCAAACGTTGGTGGTGTGACCGTTGTGAGGAGTTGTTGGTTAAGGTCAAGTGGAAGAGGTAAGAAAAGTGATAGCAGCAGCAAAAGTTCAGAGTATTAGGAGAAGCTTCACCAAACCTCTAACAACATCCAAAAACCTTTTCATGAGTTTTCTACTCTCTAAAGTGTAGAACAAAACATATGTGAATCCTTAAAATCTTCTCTTGTACTTGAAGGGCCTTTGTGAACTTCTACACCCTCCATAAAGCTCCACATCTTTTCACATTATCCGGCAAACCTATTCAAACCTCCACTGCGAGTGTACACATATGCACGCAAACCTCCACAAACCTCCACAACTGTAGTAAAAATTCTACACAGTATCTACATGTGTGTAAACCTTTGTGGACCTTTTCATAGCTCTCTAGACCTTCGTGATCCTCTGAAAGCTTCTACCAACGTTTAGATAATCCCACAAAACCTTCCGGATTTCTCAACATTCAATAGACTCCATGATTCACCCAGCCCTCCTTACTCGCCAACCAAAAGGACCCACAGCTTGATGGCTGAAGAGTTTGTAGGTGCAAATTAGTATTGATGCAGCGATATGATAGAGAAAACATTTGCTTCACCACCTCTTTTCCAAGAAGTGTGTGTCTCACTTTGGAGTTTGACTTCATGGAAATCCAATGACAACGATAGACTACCAAAGCAAAGAAGCTGCTCATTTTGTGGGTCTTACATTATTGTCATTACACATACACACTCTCAAAAGGGTTCATCTAATATATTTTTCTTCACATACTCAACCAAATACAAAACTACATAATTTCCTATACATCTATTCCATGAGGTATAGTTTATATGGTACCATTATTTACTACAAAATCCGTGTACTAGGAAAACATGTTCAGGTACCCTTCAAGACATTCTCTTTTGCTGAATTTTTTTGGTGATCATACAGACATGAATGTAAAAAAGTGCCTTATTTTTCTGGCGTAATCAGGGCCTCTTCTGAGTCTTAGGTGCATTCGGGTTTTTTTTTTCTGATTTTCACAAATCGGGCTCACAAGCAGGATTGACTTCACTCGACCACGGGGACGTGAGGAGGAGGAGGAGGAGCGAGCGAGTGAACATTCTCCACACGCTATGGCCATGTTTTGCTTGCACCTTCATGTTGCGTTTTATACATGTCACTTGAAGGTGACTTTCCCCTCTTTGTGCATAGAGTGTGCAGCACGCTACCGGTTGAGGGGTAGTCTCGGAGGTGAACTCCTGGCGGCAGACGTGGTCATGGGTGGAGCAAATCCGGTTACTGCAACCGTCAACGCGGCAGCAGCACATTCCGTGGCGTGCGTAGTAAGGCGACCACACCCACCATTAAGAGGTGTCAAGATAACGCGGCGGTTCACTGAGGAACAAGATGAACCGTCCATCTGGACAGTCGACGGCCAAGCATTCCTCATACTAGGCAGTAGGTGCAAGTAGAGCACAGGGTTCGGGTTCTAGGAGAACACCGGGTTCAGATTCAAGTACCTTGTTGTAGCAAGCTAGGAGAGGAAGAGGAAAAAGCCAGGACCAGGTTGCCGAACAATATAAATACCATGTACTTCGCTAATTGTAGTTAACCCGCATTTTCTTGCTCTGACTTACGGACATCTCCAAGTCTATCGTTCCATTGCGACAGTGCTCTCCAGACACCAAGGTTAAATCTCCACAAAGCATATACTCTCACATGTGGTATCAGAGTCGGAGCCATGCGGTGGACAGAAGCGCTACCAGAGCTCAATCGACTTCAAGGAGCCAAAGGCATGCATCACATCGGACAACATCGAGGCCGAGAGAGGGGGAGATCGTTGGATAAAACTTCAACGCCAACACCCAAGCCAACCTCTGGATTTTCTTTATATTTCCAGGGCGTCCACACGGCCTAGCCTACGTGCGTGAAAGACAACGGGTGACTCCCACGCACTTCAAAGGTATCAAATTTCATTCCCGATAGCCTAATTGTTGTTGAAAATTTTGCATTGCTGCAGAAACGCTGCCGATATTTTCTAAACATCTCCACGGCCAAAGAGCTCTTTGTGAGCCGTGGAGAAGGCTTTGCTGTAGATTGTAGGGCACCTGGAAACCCTCAATCTGGAGAATGAGCGATTCAAACAGCGGATGGCTCACCTGCGGGATGGAACTGACCCTGGAAAGGTTCAGGCAGCACGGTCAAGGAGTCCGCCAAGACCAAAGCCAAAGACTCCAGAACCTTTCAATCTCTCTACCAAGGGTGCGAGCATTTGGACCTTGCTGTTTTCCATTAATAGCAACTTTGGGGCTCTAGGGCAAGGATGATGTTGTGCATGCGTCATTCACGGTGACACTGCTACGTGCAGCAGCATTAGAGTGGTGGAGGTAGCTTAATATGTGGGGATTTAGCACACGCTGGCATTAAGTGGAATGAAAGTGTTCTGGACAATGGTGGCCACTACTGAGCACATTGACGCGCTACGCTACCATCGAGGGGGTTTTTTTAGAAGCAAGGGAATTTTTAAGGTTGAGCACAACACCAACAAAGCGACTCCATGGAGATTGACACGGTGCAAGGAGGAAAGCAGAAGAAAAAGCCACATGGTGGGGCTGTTGGATCTGCAGGAGGCCTAGGCACAACAAGAAGGATTGCAAGAAGAAGTAGCAGGGAAATGGAAACAGGCAGTGACTGGTGGATGGCTAAATATTGAGCAATCTTCACCAGCATTAGCAAACACCAGCCCTTAAATTCCTTGAAAACCAAGGGAGATACCAAGTGTATTGCTACAAGCGAAGTTATTGAATGTTTTTGTCCTTTGTTTAGTGTTGTAGGACGGATCAGGAATTCTCTGCCCCTTGTGGAGATATGACCCCTGGATCCATTGTAGTGTGACTCAACTATGCTCTGTCTTGTGTGAGATATGACCTGTGAGAACACCATGTGGGTGATTGCTTACCTTGGCCATTTTGTTGATTTGGCCAAGTGAGAGGTCATGAATTCAATACCGGCCCCATGCACATCTTGTTTTCTATGGAAGCTTCCAAGAAAGAAAGCCGTAGCTTCTTGGATGCTACATGGTTGGTCTGTCACCTTGACACTAAGATGCTTTGGGAATGTGTGATGTATACCATCATGTTCACCAATGGCCTTATTGCTCTAATTTTTACAACGAAACGTGATACAATGGATACTGACGCACAACTGTAATAGCAAACGACATAGCCAGATGCTCTCACAAGTGCTTACGCCAATAGCAACATACTTCGCCTCACTAGATTTGTGTGCTATATAGTCCTACTTGCCACTCTTCCACAACACAACAGTCCCACCAACAAGGAAGATGTAGCCTGTACGGCTGTAAGCGTCGGCATCATGGGCCCAATCGCTGTCAGTGTATCCATCCACCATAGCTAAGCCTGATAGCAAAGGTCATTCTGAGTAGGTGAGAGGGCGTACGTGACAACACGCAAGGTGGCTTCCATGTTTCGTGCCCTAGGAAACTGAGAGAACTGTGCCAAAAAGTTCACAGAGAAGGCAACATCTGCCCTAGTCGTCGTCACTACGTACATGAGCGGCCCAATGATGCAAAGGTAGTACGTCACATCAACCACCTCCCCCAGCTTAGACACATCCAGTGTCTCCAACAGCCTCTTCCCATCTGTATTCATAGGCATCGATATCATGGGTGTGGATTCAAGCATGGAGGCGAAGCGCTCCCCCAGGTGACAAACGCACGCATCCTGGTGGACGTGGAGAGTACGACGAGTGCGATCTTGCTCAAGCTCCATGTCCAAGAAGACTCGAGCAGGTTCAAGGTCTTTCATCTTGGACGTGGACGACAAGAGTGCTTTGCTTGACTTGACGGAATCCTGGCTGGGTGATGCTATTAGTAAGTCCTCCACATAGACAAGTACATCCACGAAAAGGACACATGGCGGGGTGACCAAGAGTGTCGATCAACTTTGTTGCGTCTTTAATTGCGTGTCTCAAGAGTGGATGTGGTCCAGTGGCTTGACGCACTGTGGTCGGTTCATGCGATAAGGGTGTGGTGGCCGACGTGGCGTGACACTCAGCAATGCTACTCAGGGCAGCCATGTCCAGGATGTGTGCATGTTCCGAGGCAAGCAGCGCATAGCCAAGGGTGGAACTAGGATGCACAACCCCAGTGGCCAAGCCGAGCGCGTCCATGCTTGTGGCAGGAGGCTGCTCACCATGAGATTGAGGATGACGTGCAGAGGCCGTGGAGGTGCTAGAGCACTGAGGGAGCGTGCAAAAGCGTCCACCGCGGACAAAAGGGGAGACATGAGCAAGACCCGAGGTGTCACACTGGGGTGGATCAGTGACATGAACGAGAGAAGTGACAGGTGAATCGGCCACAACAGGCATGTTTCGGCTGGACGGCACGACAGAGGAAGGCATTGTAGTAGACAAAATAGTGTCTGTCGTAGGGGAGGATGATGTGGCAGATGAGCTGCTAGAGGATGTGGACATACTAGGCACATGAGCCGATGACGATGACTGTAGCAAGGGTGATAGCTGTAACATATGAGCAGCAGGGACTCCCTGGGCGGAAGGACAGACATCCCCCCTCATTTGAGTGAGAGGCAGGAGGGAGGAGGGATGGGAAATACAACTAAGGTCAGAAGGAAGACAGACTCAAAGAATAGAGCATCACAAGATTCGACGACAAGCCGAAGGAAAGGATCCCAGAAGCGCCAGGCCTTGGACTGCACACACATACCAAGGACGGGGCACAGGCGGCCGCATGGAGAAAGCTTGCTATCACGCTGGTCCTCCGGGAGCCGGAGAGATGCGATGCAGCCCCAGACCAGGGCCAGATGAAGGTCGGCCTGATGGCCATGCCAGTGATCAAAAGGCGGGACGGTCCAAGGGAGAGGACCGTGCGAGACAAAACTTCAGATCCAGGCTATGTAGCACATGGCCTCAAAGGCAAAGAGTGACGGCAGGCCAGACTCAGACAGGAGTACGAGCACCGTCGGCGAGGTTCTAATTCAAGCGCTGGAAGACACTCCAAGTCCGCTATGAATAACTCGTCGTCACCAGGCATGATAACGACAGAAAGACCCTGCCGGACAGATTTTGACATAGTTTTGTCAGCCCTAGTGGGCGTGGGAAAACTGGGAGTGCCTTAGGCAGATGGCAGAGCTGCAGAACGGCCTGTCCTGATTCAGATAGAAAATCCACCGCAAGAGAAGTAGTGATAGAGGAAAGGCAAGCACAGCATGCAAGGGAGCAGATTACCAGGAGGCAGAGCAAGAGAGGTTGCGGAGGAATGCAAGGAGAGGAGGGATACCTGCGGCAGAGAGAATGGAGATGGTGGAGGCAGCAGGGACCACTAGAGCCAGAGCCCCAGTGACAAGGGTCTCTGTAGATGTAGTAACGACAGCTACCACATAAATGACTATTGTGACGATGCTGGCCCATAGCAAATGAAGCAGATGTGGCCCCGGTAACCGGTGCTGCTGTGGAGGCACGAATGGAGGATGCGGCTGAGCACTGGCCGATGCATTTGATGTTGTTGCAGATGCAATGGCGTATGCTACTGCAAACATGTACATGCCTATATCCGCAACAACTGCTGCGACAATTGTTGCCTCGGTGTAGGCCTCAATTGCGCACTCAACAGAGGTAGTGGCAGGCGCATGTGAGGCTCTAGCGGCAGCTGTAAAGGTGGCAGTAATGGCTACACAAGCATCTATGATAGCTGAGGTTGTGTGTCTCAGTGCACTCAGCAGGCTGACGGCATCCTGCGTTAGTGCTTAGTTTAGCTGAGCAGCAGGGTTCTACACCTCTGGAGAAGCATGCAGATGTGGAACCCACCCCGGCAAGGCTGCACACGGATCCTGGGATCTGTGGTAACCATCCACGGATACCAGATCCAGAACCGGATCCGCAGTTCCGGATCCAGGTTCGTGGATCCGGTTTGTATTCACGGATCCTAACCGGATCCTGAGGGGGGGGAGGGGGGGGAACATGCGAGAGGTCCTGCTCAAATCTGTTGCGGATCCGAGAAACTCACTCATTGAAATTCAAACTGTCATGCCCGCGTGCCGCGCTTGACATCTGCACTTGAGCAGAGCATGACCGTGCGTCGGACGTGAACCACCAGAATTGCAGGCGCGAAGTTCTGGTGGTCCACGTCCAATGCACGGGGCCCATCCTCAATGGTCATTGCCTAACAGGCCAGGCGATCCAACAGCGTGGGTCAACTATGTCAGAAATCGGGTACTCCCAGACAAGCGTGCTGCGTTGGGCTCCTCCCGGGAAGGAGTCATTCGTGCTGCAGGCACACGCGACTCCTCTCAGGGAGGAGTCGAGCGTGCCCTACATAGAAGTTTATTTTGTCCATGTAGATCAGGCTGGATCCGGTATAGGGGAACCGTGGATCCAGGTCCCGGATCCGTGAATCCATGGATCCGCGAATCTATGGATCTGGAACCCCGGTTCCGAATCCAGGTCCGGGATTCGTCCCACGGATCCGGATCCACCTCAAGATCCACGGATAGGATCCGTGTGCAGCCTTACACCCCGGGACACTCCTACTGGATGATGACGAGACGTGACGCTGGGACGGCCTTGGAAGCGCAGTCATTGTTCATGCCTCTGTGTTGACGCAAATGGCAGTGCCCCGATCTCTCCTCATAGTACGCGGCAAGTGTCAGTGCACCGGTGAATTCACGCTATGCCAGCGTGAATTGTCACACTAAAGCTCGTGCTGCAGCTTGGATTGTTTGACATTGCGGTAGCTGCTACTGCTGGGGCCGATGCCGTTGTTCCACATGCTACAGACACCACAGCTGCTGCAAATGTTCTGCAGGTCATTGTCAGGGGTGTGGCTGTCAGGCTGAAGCACCCGCTGATGCGGTTGATGGGATTCAGCAACTACACTCACACTTGAGCAAGTGGCTGTACCTGCGTAGGATGCGGCTGCTACTGCTGCGACTGGTGCTGCTGCTGAGGGCACTCAGACACACCTGCACCTGCACGTAGGCTAGCGGGTGCTGCTGCGTAGGCTGCGATTGCAGCGGCTGTGGCTGATGCTACTGTTGCGGGTACTCAGGGTACGCTAGGACCTGCTCCTAGGCCCACGGCTACAGCTGCTGTGGCTGCAGCAGCTGTGAACGCAAGTGACTGTGTGTGAAGCAATCCAAGAGGGGCAGAACACCATGGACGAGTGTCTGACACACATGGGTCAAAACGACAAGTAACAATTGACGACGTGTTCGTTACACGCACGACAAGCAGTGACCAAGCGAGCAGCAAGCTCACCCTCGCTTGCTATCCATGTCATGCGTGGAGTTGAACAACCTGCTATGTTTTGCAGAATATCCCTCTGAGCTAGCTGTCCATCATTCTACGGCAGCATGTAGTCTTAGAGGAGCAACTCGGCTACAAACTCCCAGACAAGACAAATGGCAAATCTCATGTGCATAAATTCACGCCAGAACTCTGCAGGTTGCTGAATCATCAACAAGTGCTGAGTGTCTCTGGATCTCCATCCATGTAGCGTCGTCCTAGAAGTGGTAGACCAAATGGCAGCGTCCCTCCACACTCAATCACCTGCATAGGTGTGGTAAGTGTGCAGCAAAGCCAGAAGTCACTTTTCCCTCTTGCCTCCCTATCTATGGCACACATACACACACACACACACACACACACACACACACACNCATGTAGTCTTAGAGGAGCAACTCGGCTACAAACTCCCAGACAAGACAAATGGCAAATCTCATGTGCACAAAATTCACGCCAGAACTCTGCAGGTTGCTGAATCATCAACAAGTGCTGAGTGTCTCTGGATCTCCATCCATGTAGCGTCGTCCTAGAAGTGGTAGACCAAATGGCAGCGTCCCTCCACACTCAATCACCTGCATAGGTGTGGTAAGTGTGCAGCAAAGCCAGAAGTCACTTTTCCCTCTTGCCTCCCTATCTATGGCACACATACACACACACACACACACACACACACACACACTTGTATAGAGAGAGTGACCATGGCCACACCTAGGGAACCACTAACCAAGAGCGGCTTTGCTGCTATCGCTGGGTGCATCAAGCTCCCCTCAAGCTACCCAGGAGTGCCTTGTGGCACAATCAGTTTATGCTCTTATTATGATGTGGTAGATGCTAGGCCTCGTACATTCTCACTGCCGATCCCTGCATCGTGCTTGCGTGCCTTTGAATGTTTTGGGGGAGCTGCATATTATCCCGGATGTTGATCCTTAGGGGGCCACCTTGCCGTTCTTTGGCCGTGCATTGGTGAGAAGCCGCCCTCAGTTAATTCCGAGAGGTGGGGCTCGACCCCTTGATGGTGGTGCATGCACACTCGAGTGGTTGCTCAGTGTGGATGCGTGCTCACCAGTGTCTTAGACTCTCGCTCCCCCCTCTCTGAATCACTTTTGGTGTGACACTCGTTTTCTAAGGCAAGAGCTTATCACATCCATAGCGTCCGACTCTCATCCATGTGCTAAAACACCCCCACACGCAGTCACAAGTAGTTGGTGTTATCTACTAGTATCTGAGCAGTGAGGCATCCTGCTCACGTGCTCTCGATCTACGGCCTGTGGATGACGAGCCGGCCCGTCGCCTGCCATGTCGCTCACCTAGGGTGACGGTCGTGTCACACAAGTGTGGAGGCAGCATTGATTCCTCCGCGGTTGTGCATGCCCTAGCATCTATCTAACGCGCATGAGCAGTGGCGTTGGCCGAAGTGACGTCAACTCACACAGTTGGCTCTCCATGACTACGGCATGCAGCGGAACACGTGCCATCTTGCACCACACTCACTGTGCAATGCCCTTCCTCTTGACAGATTGTCTGCAGCTCTTTTGCCACACGTGCTTTACTCGCTCTTATTCCAGCAGCTGCACTCTATTCCATTTCCCGAAAGTGTGCAGTCCGGCCGAAGTCTTTGGCTGCCTCTTCAGCCTTGCCATCAGCCACGTTGGGCTCCCCACCTTTGAACGGACTTCCTGCCAAGAGCGAGCTCGATTCACCATGCACGTCAGCGCGTCTAGCACGACATGAGTATTGAAAGTTTGCCCCTGCGCATGCCAAAGTGCGGTCCCGGAAGGCGCCGACAAGCCGCTAGAGAGAGGAAAATCCTCGCAGTTGGATCTAACAGCTCAAGGATTGCTCGAATCCTAAAATGGAGGATTTCCCTTGAAAGTTAATGAGTCGGTGAATCCTGTGGAAGTTGTTTACCGGAATTGGACAAGTATTGAGGGCGATATGGGCTTCCAAGATTAGGGTGTGCGTGACGCCTCTGGGAGCCGGCCGCGACTCAACTTCCGGTGCATAATCAACCGAACCGAGTAACAAATGTTCATCTCGAGATTTTTCTCCGGAATGACTGCCAAGGCGTCCAGTGAATAATCCCCCAAATCTAGTAGTGCAATTTTTTACCAAGGAACTTAGCCAAAATCATGGCTCGGAGTCCAAAACTCAGTGGTACATTTTGTTACTCGAGGACTTGGTCAAGATTCTGACTGCAGGTCCACGGACAGGTTGCAAACCTCGTTACACCCCATCACTAAACTCGATCCAAAACTTGGGGAGGTGCCGTAAAAAAGTACAGGACACCCCTACATCACGTGCAAGGGGATATGCGCCCTGGGAAAGGCGCTTCGTACGTGAAGGGAGGCGCAATGGCGTGTGCGCACCATGGGTGCGGTAGGCGTTTCTGTGGTGGGTGAGACCTGTCCTTTGGCAAGCGTAACTTGGACTACGCTTGGCAAAATTGTGCACAGTTTGGTGCATTGGAGAGCTCATGACAAGCCCTATAGATTTTATTGTCATGTCTATATCCAAAAACTAGCACAAAACACCGTTTTTCCCTTTGCAAACTTACTGTCTCTAAATTCTTGCTCACATAGCGTAAGGCAACCAGAATGCTCACGCTCAGTCTCAGATTTGCCCAAAACAAAAGACGTGAACCACTAGAGAACATCACATTAATTTCAGTACCGCACTGCAAATGTTTCTTACAATGAGGATCGGGAGGACAGAACGCAACCGGCCCCACTCCGCAAGCTGCTCTGGTCCACGCGCCACTGTGGGTGCGGATGCTAGGTAACTCCTACTGGCACAGCGAGCTTGAAGCAGCAGCTAAAGTAGAGGAACGTGCCAATGCTTGGTAGGTGTACATGGCCGACGATGTTCTAAATCCCCGTGCTACCTCTCCAGGCATGCAGCCCACTGGGCATGCTTCTCCTGCTGCCTCCACACCTGACTCCAACCCTACTCCAGGTCCTTCAGCAGCTGACGACCCCGAGCCGTCCATAGCCAGTGAGGTCCCAGGTGTCATTCCAGTCTTGCCAGTACACACGGACTCCATCAGTCTGGTTGGAGCTGTGCTGGAAGCCGCAGCTCGTGCTGCTGCCACATGCTCTGCTATGGCCTGCGTCAGGAAAGCTCCGACGGACTGCAATTGGCAGAGCAGCCGAGGTGTACGGTTATGCGGGTGCATCCTTGTCTCTACTTGCTGGTGTAGCGGCTAACGTCTCCATGTAGGTCACAGCCGCAGGTGCTGCCATAGCCACTCTCGTGGCTTGTGTAGCTGACACAACCTCCGCCGCAGTTGGCTGCATTCGGGCATCCAATGCAGCAGTAGTGTTGACACCTACGGGTGAACCCCGCAACATCGCCCAACACGTCACGACTGGGGTCCTTGTTGCATCTGCAGCTGTGGCGGTAGCAAGAGCCATTGTTACAGGTCTGCTCTGCCTTGTCGTGGCTATTTCTGCGTGGGTGGTGGTCTTGTTTTCCTCGGTTGCCACGGTTGTGTGGCCCCTCGTCTCTCTTCTTCCACGTTGCTAGTTGGTGAGCTCCACTCCCTCTCTCCCTCGCACACACACCTCTTGCATTTATTCTTTGTTGTTCATGCATGCACATTATGCATGCGCCAGAGAAAAAAATTGAGGCTCTCCAAGTTTCTCTAAGCGAGGCCCAGGCTGCACGTCACAAGGTAGAGGAAGAGCTTCATTGTGGAATGGAGGCCACGCAAGAGCTGGCAACAACTATGGCCAATTTAGTCATAGAGCGTCTACAAGTTGTACCTGTCCTTGTTGCTGTCCTGCCTGTTGAGGACACCGCTTCTGCCGAATCTTCTACATCTGTCCCTACTCCCACCACTCTCTCAGCTGCTGTCCTTGTTTGGGTGCTTCTTCCATCTCGATAGAAAGACTTTGAAAGTCTGCCTCCACAGTTCACCTCCAAGCTCACCTTCTCCTCATGGGAAACCCATTTTGGTGCATGGGCACAAGGTGAACTCCTCTGGAAGTAATACTCCAATACCAAGCCACCCTTCGTCCCTCAGTCATCAGAGGCTACCCGTGCAGTTCGTGCCCTCATCAATGCTGGGCCTGAAGGACTGCCGGACAACATCGGTACGTACAATGCCGAACCGGCCGGTGGTGTCCCTGCTGATCCCATTGGAGCCTATGTGCTCATTCGCTACCGCAAGACGGTGACTGGCCATGCCGTGCAAAGTGCCCTCACTATGCAGTTCAACACTCTTCACATGCGCACAGATGAAAGAGCCGATGAGTATTGGGCGTGGAGCCTACGCCTTCTACTTGATCTGGGCAAGGTAGCACCAAACCCTCTCTCTGCCTGCTTGTTCATTGTTGCCGGCCTCATCCCTGAGCTCTCGGACTTGTACCTGCATGTCTGTCAGTCTGAGCTTGAGCGCCTTGCTACTACCCTATTTCCTACGAACTCACCCCCAAACATTGGACCCCTCTACAAGCTCACCGCCGCCCAACTCACCGACTAGTGGACCAACCTGCAGAACAAGCGCCTCCACCGTGCCTCCCTCATAATTGTCACCACTTGCTTGTCCTCATCGTCTGCAGCCGCCGTCTCCACTTCACCATCTCCCTCTATGGCTGCTGTCCACACCACTCAGGATTCTGGTCGTGGTGGGGGTCGTGACTATGGACGTGGACAAGGCAAGGGTCGTGGCCGGGGTGGTAAGTCCTCCAATTCTCCTGCTACTCCTACCGAGGTCACCTGCTAGAACTGTTTTGTTACTAGGCACTCTGTCATGAAGTGCAGTGCATCTCGTGATGACGTCCGTCTTGCCTCCTCCATGCATGCCCACTGGGCTCATACGGGCGTCAGCTCCTTTATGGCAACTACCACCGTCACTGTAGTAGTGTCTCCATCCTCTTTCGCCTCTTCTGCCTCCTCACCCTGTACCACACTTGCACCTCTTCAGCCGCCTGTCTCTTTGCCTGGCCCCTGGGATTGGGTGCCACTTCCCTCGGGGCCACCTTACTACGGTCCTCCCTCCGTCCATTGCACCGTGTCCTCTTGGCCCCGTGAAGACGGTCACTTCTCTGACAATCGTTCCTCCAATCGCTCTACTGACCATCGGGATGAGGAGCGTGTCCTTGAGCATCGTCTCACTGAACTTCTCCAGCTCCATTCTCAAGGAGTGGAGAGCGTAAGTGGCCAATCTCGTTCCCTCGTCTATGAGTCGAATGGAGCCCTTCAGGGTGCGTCGTGGGGGTGCATTCAAGGGACCTTGCCTGATGACCGCTCATGGATTGAGTACTGACAGTCTTACACATTTCCCTCCCCTCTTGGTTCCTCGTCTCACAGTTACCATCTTGGCACTGCTATTGTCTGCCTTGTCCTTTTCTCCTCTCGTGTCTCCCCCAGCTTCTAGATCATTGATTCTGGAACCACCTATCACATGACATCCTATTGTTTTTCCTTTGTCTCTCTCGATCCCGTTGGCTACGTTCACTTTTTCCGGAATGGCTCCGACCAGTTGCTCTCTATCCAAGGTGTTGGTGCTGTGCGCTTTTTGGGGCAAGGTGGCGATCTCTTTCTCCCTGATGTGTTGTACATGCCCGATCTTGAGGCCAATCTCCACTATGTCACCACCATCGATGGACGTTTTGTCTAGCCAAGGCATTGGGACTATTTCACTTTGTCCATCTAGCCATGTCGTGCTTTGTGGAGTGCGCTATGATCGCTTGTTCCGCGTGCCCCTCTCTCCTCCCTCATCTTCCGCTGCCTCTATTCTTGTTCATTTTGCACCCACATTGTCACCCGACCATGCCGATCTCCTGTATCGTTGCCTCTATCACATTCACACTACTGCTATATAGCGAGTCGTATGTCACAAGCCTCCTGTCAGCCTTGACTCTGGCACTTTTGCGTCACCTTTTCCCATCACTTATCTCAACTGTGCTCTCTGTGAAATACACCGCTCTCCATTTGCCACCATTGAGTCTACCACAACAAACCCCCTTGACTTGATACATGCTGATGTCATGGGACCCCTGCCTCATGACTTTCTTGGTAGTCTTGGTCGCTATGTCCTTTGCCTCACTAACGACTTCTCGCAGTATCGCTAGGTCTTTTCTCTTCGCCAAAAACATGACATGGCTAACGTCCTTGAAACCTGGATTCCTCAAGCTAAGCGCACATGCCTTTGTCTCTTGTGTGTCTTCCGAAGTGACCACGATGGCAAGTTCTTTGGTCCCTCCTCTCACTTTCTTGAGTTGTGTGGCTTCCACATTGAGCCCTCTACGCTCTCCACACCCCAATAAAATGGCGTCTGTAATTGCTAAAATTGCACTCTCACTGACGGTGTCTGCTCACTTCTTTCCTCTTCTCGTCAATCCCTGCTCTTTGCCTTTGAAGCAATGTCCTACATGATTTGGGTATGGAACCGTGTTCCTCACCGTCCCCTCCCTTATCCTGTTACCCCTTTGAGCGCTGAGCTGGCCGTAGTGCCGACCTTCGTCTTACATGTGTTTGGGGGTCCATTGCCTCTGTCTGGCTCCCTGCTGATCATCGGGACAATAAACTCTCTCCTCGTGGTCACCTCTGTGTCTTCCTTGGTGTTTCCCCCTTCTCCATGGCCTGGCGCTTCTAGGACCCCGTCCATTGTCATGTGATCGAGTCTCGCGATGCCATCTTCCCTAAGCACTTGTTTGAGCGAGACCTTCCTCGCATGTCCTCCAACTTGGTCCTTCCGCCCTGTCGTGCTGGAGGAGGCTCCTCTTCCTCTATGCCCGTTGAATCCCCCTCAATGTATCTGTCCCCACCTCTCGTGAGACCTCTACTATTGTATCTCCGGTGACCACTTCTTCCACTACGCCGTCCACCTCCTCTGAGGCATCTATCTCGCCTGCATCCTCTCTCTCTCTCTCTCTCTCTCTCTCTCTCTCTCT
>SZWC01003999.1:99671-110336 GCA_023375785.1 Penium margaritaceum | reverse complement strand
TGTTGGAATGATGCTCCTCACCATGGCAGGAGTGACTCCAAAAAGGAACACCAAAAAGACAAGCCTTAGTGGCTTAGTGGTTAATGGTGTCCACCTCTAGAGGCAGGGGCCCGGGTTCAAGTCCCACAAGATGAAATTCTGCCCTGCCTCAAGGGAGGTGGAAAATAGATGCCAGGAAGCTAGCTCAACCTCTAGAGTTCCTCTTTAAGTTTCTAGAAGGCCAGGTGAGGGTCCAGGAAGGTGGCACACCTTCTAGAAGGGGTGACTTGTCCTACAAGGCATCTAGAGGTGTCTTGGTCTTCTGGACACCTTCCCTCCTACTAGAAGCAAGCTGAGGAATCTAGGAAGGGGCAGAAGCTTCTAGAGGAGGGAAGGGATGCCTTCCTAGGTGGGAAAAGGACAGCCTACCAAGGAGCACTCTAGAAGCCATAGAATCTGCTAGGAAGCTCCAAATCTGGCATGCTTTGGTGTTCTGGAAAGCTTAGATCAGTGGCTATAAAATGCCACTGCTTGTGAGCCTTGATAAAGTGTTAATTCCCAGTCAATTGAGGGCAAAACTATTGCCTCACTCTCTGACCAGATTTTGCCATCCTTGAACCAGTTGCCTCCACAGTTTCAGTCTCTGCAAAAACAGTTGGTGGTGTGAACCAGCCACTGCTAGGGACCCTCCAGGGTGCACACTCACCCTCAGGCCAACAAAACATGCAAATCGGGCCCATGGCCAGTCCACCGATAAAGTCCTACGTGCTGCAGAAAAACTGCAGGAAGTCCCGGGTAGCGTCCAGAGCTCTGGAACAGTCGTCGGTCAGTTCCAAGCTGGTAGTCCACCACCAGATGACGCACCGGTACCACCTAGGTCCGCATCAGGGATCTGCACGAGTATGGACACGGCCGAGTGGTCACAGTAAACTGTACAGGTCGACAGAAACGTCACAAATCACAACACTCCCCCATGACCCAATGGTACGCATGTCCATATACGTGCAGCACTGAAACAAGTACAACAATGCGTGCAACGACAGAACAAATGGCCTCCACAACACCTCACACTCAACCACTCTCAGGCAAGGGGCGAAGTCCGACAGAACGAATGGCCACCTGGAACTTTTCGCGTGCTAGTGCCTTCGTCAAGAAGTCAGCACGCTGCATGTCAGTGCCAACCCAAATGACGGAGATCACGTGTCACTCCACCAGGTCCCTCACAAAGTGATGCTCCACTGCAATGTGCTTCGTGCGAGCATGGAAGACACCAAAGTTCTCCGTAATGGCAAGAGCACTCTAGTTGTCGCAACGAAGCACAATGGCGGGTACTGACTGACCCACCTCAAGGAACAGGCGCTTCAGCCATACCGCCTGAGCAGCCCCTGCACCTAGAGTGACATACTCTGCCTCCGATGAGCTACGTGCAATGCAGCTCTGCTTCCCACTGCGCCAAGACACAGCGGTACCATCGAGCAGGAACACGTAACCGGTGCGACTGCGTCCATCTAGGCTCCAGGCCCAGTCGCTGTCAATATAGTCGTCAAGGACCACCGAACACTGCCAGCAAAAGCAGAGTCCGAGGTACGGTGTGGAGACCACGTACCGCACCACTCCCACAGCCACATGAAGGGCTCTAGCACATGGAGCCT
This sequence comes from Penium margaritaceum, assembly GCA_023375785.1. Taxonomy (NCBI): domain Eukaryota; kingdom Viridiplantae; phylum Streptophyta; class Zygnematophyceae; order Desmidiales; family Peniaceae; genus Penium; species Penium margaritaceum. The sequence continues at coordinate 108,705 of SZWC01003999.1, read as the reverse complement.
GTGAAAATTGGGCAAGGAGGTTGACGGGGAATGCGATGTCCGGACGTGTGGTAGTGGCCAAGTACATTAGAGATCCGATGAGACGGAGGTACAAGGTCACATCCACTGTCTCCCCCAGCTGTGTTGGATCGTCCACCTTCAGGACATCCTGCCTATTGGGTGTGAGAGGTGTGGAAGCCGTGGGCACGGCGCCAAGGAGGTCGCTGAAGCGCTCCCCCACAACACGTGCGTATCGGGCCTGGTGCAGCAGCAGAGTACGATATCTGTGGTCTCGTACGATCTCCATGCCGAGAAACACCACTGCATGACCAAGGTCCTTCATCCTCTAGGCAGTGTGGAGGACGGCCTTGGCCTCCTTCACGGCCTCCAGTGAAGGAGACGCGATCAGAAGGTCGTCGACATAGACCAGGATGGCAGTGAACCGCTCAGGCGTCCGGCGGATGAAGAGAGAGGGATCTGCCTCGCTCTGTACATGTCTTGTACAAGTCAGGGTGCCAATGATCTCCTGGTTCCAACACCGAGGAGACTGCTTGAGACCGTACAAGGACTTGCGCAAGCGCCAGACCTTGTCGCCGTCCTCAAAGCCGGGTGGCTGAGCCACTTAGATCTCCTCATCCATAGAGCCATGGAGGAATGCATTGTTCACATCCATCTGGTGTAGTTCCCAGTCATGCAGAGCCACTACACCAAATAGAGCTCGAGCTGAGGTCATACGGCCGACAGGGGCGAAGGTGTCAGTGTAATCGATGCCCTCAATCTGAGTGTACCCCTTGACGACCAAGCGAGCCTTGTGGCGTTCCAGTGAGCCATCTGGCTTCACTTTCTTGCGAAAGACCCACTTGACCTGAATAGCCTTCCTACCAGGTGGAAGGTCAACTAGCTCCTAAACTCCGTGATCTCGGATAGCGCGAAGCTCGTCCTCGCAGGCAGCACGCCAAGCGTCAGCATCCTGTGATGAGAGAGCTTCCCTCAGTGTGTCCGGATCAGGCGCCAAAGAGGGAGAGCTCTGCATGGCAAGAGTGCATACCTCAGTGCTAGGTCTGACGACCACAAGATCGGCTACTACATCACAAGCGATGTGGAACTCGCGAGTGACAAAATCGTACCCTACGGGACACACCAGGTGTACCTCTGCATGCTCAGTGCGAACACTCAGGCCTAGGGCCTTTGTGCCGGGGTCACCACTCGCGACGCTGCGAGTGGAGCGCCTAGGTGCAGGGCCAGACGCTCGCTCAGCTTCGGAGTCCAATGGTCGAAGACGACTGCCAGGCTCACGGGAGTAACCTGGGCTCAAGGGGTGCACCTCAGGCTCAGGAATGGGCACAATCATAGCCGGGGAGGGCTGAGGCAAGGGAGCTGGTGATGTTGTGCAAGGAGATGCGTGTGTGGGAGACACGGGACTCGGTGTGACAGTAGGGGCAGGTGAGGTAGGGCCACACACAGAGAGGCAGGAGTACCGGCGGACACAGGAGTACGCACAGGTGTAGGATCAAGGGTACCTGAGGGAGGCGAGGGAACCGGGGTAGAAGCCGGTGGTGCTAGAGAGGTCTCTGGATCGACAGCGATGATCGCTAGGTCATCAAGAGCTGGAGACCGTGAAGTGGAAGGAGCTCAAACGGACACATCAGCCTGGCGAGGGGTGCTCGCAGGCGAAGACTCCCCCATCTGGCGACAAAACCTCACACGTAGGGATGTGCGTGACAGACAGCAACGTAATCGACGTCAGATCACGGTAGGTGAGGGACTCAAAGAAGAGGGCGTCGCCTGACTCAACAATGCGACGACGGGTAGGGTCCCAAAAACGCCAGGCCTTCGATCTCCGGGAGATGTCTAAAAAGGCACACATGCAACCCCGCGGTGAGACCTTGGACCCCTGCTGGTCCTCGGTGTACCACACAGAAGCCAAGGACCCCCAGACGCGAGCGAGGCAAAGGTCAGCACGGTGGCCAAACCAGAGCTCGTACGGTGTAACGTGGTCCGGAAGGGGACTGTGCGGGAGGCGGTTCCAGACCCAAGTCATGTAGGCAAAGCCCTCAAAAGCGAAGGACTCTGGGAGACCGCACTGAGATCGCATAGCGCGAACCACATCCTCCATGGTGCGGTTCCAACGCTCAGAAACACCGTTCTGCTGAGGAGTAGCAGGAGCGGAGACCTGGTGAAAAATCCCGTGCTCAACAAAGAAGCTATCCATCTCGCCGAGAAACTCGCCGCCACGATCCGAGCGGAAGGTGTGCAGTGTGTGGCAGGACTGACGCTCACCCATCACTAGCCACAGGCAAACCGCGAGAGCGGCGTCACTCTTCTAGCGCAGGCTGTAGACCCACCGCATCTGGGTGAAGTCATCATTCAGAGTCAGGACGTATCGACCTCTATCGAACAAAGACTCGACAGGAAGAGGACCAAGAAGGTCCGAATGGACTACCTCGAGAGGGCGAAGTGCGCAAGAACGGGAGTCAGGGTAGGTGCAGCGATGCATCTTACCCTGGGCGCATAAGAGACAGTCGGTATTGGGCGGCTTCTCAAAGCCGCATCAAGACCGAGAGTGGGCTGTGTCCGAATTAGCTTCGACACGGTGCCGGAGCCCACATGACACAGATGGCGATAAAGCAATCGCTGGTGCTTTAGAGAGAAGACACCAGTGACAAAAACACGAGCGGAAGGAGAAGGGGAGCAAGGAGTAGTAGTCTGGGAGACACGGTACAGGTCATCCACAACAAAGGCACGCAGAGCCACGCTGCGAGTGTCAATGGCAGTTACAGTCGCGGACTCGGCAGTGTGCTCCACGGAGAGTCCCATCAGTGTGCAAGCATGTACAGAAAGCAAACTGAGCTCAAGGTCAGGCACAAACAGCACCTCGGAGAGATACAAGGGGCCAGACGGACCATCAAAACGCACGACCCCAACACCCTCGACTGGCAAGGACTGACCAGAGCCTATGCGGACGGAACGAACAGACGCAACAAGGTCGCGAACAACAAAGTCACTACGACGCAACGCCATGTGATGAGTGGCACCTGAATCGATGATCCAAGTGCCACCTGAATCACGACTGGAGGACGTCACTGTACAACGTGCAATGGAACACTCGGCCTCAGACGGACGCTGGGCAGCAGGTGGGGAGAAACGACGAAGGGCACAAAGGTGAGACTCATGAATCCAATCTGTACAGTCAGGTCCATCATCATCACATGCCGACTGTGCCCCCCCACACGAGTCATCCCGAGCCACAAGAACAGACGGACTGAGATTCTATGAATCACTCGGCTGTGACAACACACTCGCACCTCCCTGAAAGCGGAGCGCCAGAAGGTGTGAGAGCTCGGCGATGGTACGGTTGCGTGGGTCCGAATCGCTGCTACTCGCCGGTGGAGAAGCAGGAACAGCTGCAGTCGTGGCCGCCACGCGTCCTGAGGATGACGTGCTGGACGTAGAATGGAGGGCGTGTATAGCCTGGAGCCCACGAGTAATCCGCTCCCAGTCAAGCGGCTGCTAGCACTCGGTGTAGCGATGGGCACCTCCACAGTTGGAGCAGTGAACGGAACGTCCACTGCTACCACTGGAGGATGACTGCTGCTGTGACTGCTGGTGGCCTGGTTCCTGCTTCCCCTTCTTCTTCTTCCCCTGAGCTGCTGCTGCAACACCCTGTGTTTGAGTGGATATGGGCGGGGCCGAAGAGGAGGAAGAAGACGAGGGCGTGATGGAGGATGAAGAAGGAGACTACAGGAGTGATGATGGTGGTGATGGGACGACTGTTGCAGCAAAAGAAGTCTCCTGATGGGCCACGGTTCCCTCGTGGGCTGAAGTCACCTGGACAAAGAGCTGATGCGCCCAAGGGAGAAGCTGCAGAGTGGCTGAAAAGGGCTCGAGGACAGCGTCGTTGTACCATGTGAAGATGTCAGTATACTCAAGGCGAACTCCGAGCATCATCGTACGTAGCGTCCACGGCTGTGTGCCTCCGGAGGTCCCAAGGCACGTGTAGATGCGTATGGCGCGTCGCCAGTAATCAGCTGCAGGCTCTGCAGGCCCCTGACGGAGAGAGTGAAAGGCACAAATGTGTGATGCACGGGTGGCGTGCGTCTCTGCAGCCAGCAGGGATAAGGCCAGATCCCAAACCCCGCGTGGATCGGCGCACGTGCCTGTGCCGGGCTCTCCAAGGAAGGGACGAAAATCAACGACGGTCTCCCGTGGCATGGCGTAGAGGAGTCTCCGCATCGCCCTGGCTGCTGTCAGCACCTGTGCTGGGTCTGTAGGCTCATACGGGCTGTGGTAGTAGGGCCACACGCCCTCTGAAGTAGCCCAGACCTGATAAAGGATCTCCTAGCAGTCGAAGTCGTCCTGAGTGATGTACCGTGGAGGTGGTGTCTCGAAGTCCTTGGGTTGCCGCTCCGTGGGGAGAGCAACCGCAGGCCGAGGAGGACGTGAGACGGGGAAGACTCCTGGAAGGGGATAGTCACCAGGATAGTCGGGTGACGATCGTACCGTAGGGATCCGAGGAGATCTGGTGTCGTCTGCAGCTAACGGAGGCGCTCCTAAAGAACTCAAATCTCATGATCGGGAGACTCATCTGGCATGCCTGGCATGAATGGCTCATCATCCAGGAGGTCAGGAGGTGGTGGATCAAGTCCTGTAACGGGTTCCTGAGCCGACTGCTGTGTAGAAATCGCAACGCCGGTAGCTCCCTCGGAAACCTGCCGTGGGACTGTGGACTGGCCACGCAGAAGCTCAGTCAGCGTACGGATGGCATCAGTGTGCTCCTGCTGTGGGCGACGCATCTCAACCTGCTGGCTCCGCAGGTCCTCAATGGCCTGCGAGCGTGGGCTCAGGACCCCAGAAGAGGAGGAGGGATCACGAGTCCATGTCGCCTCTCAGTATGGGGTGACAGGTCAAGTTTGTCGGATTTCGAAAGCGTCAGCGTTTCTCGAGAAGTTGAGACGTTGGAAATTTTTGATTGTCCGGCAAAAAATTTGTTTAAGGATGGTGCTGACATCAGCAGGTGGTTGCTGTCGTGAGCACGACCTGATGACGTCAGCAGGCAAAAATGCTGACGTCGGCTCGACTCTCCTTTTTTTTTTGCTCGCGATTCTGCGCGAGCATGCAGCCGCTCCGCGGCGGCTGCGCGGAAGCTGCACGGAAGCTACGCAACAGCTTTCGCTCAGCTGGGGCTGCAGTTGTGCTATCAGCTACAGCAGCAACTGCGTGGCTGCGTGCGCAGAAGTGGCAGCAGCGGCTGTGCAATGCCGATGCTGCTGCTGAGCGCTGCGGCTGCTGCTCGCTCCCGCCACCGAGCGCTGCCGCTGCTGCTGCTGCTATTGCGCTACTACTGTAGCAGCTACTACTGCTCTGCTGCTGCCGCCGCGGCTGCCGTTGCTGCTGCTGTGCCGCTGTTGCTGCTGCTACTCTGCTGCTGTCGCCGCTGCCGCTGCTCGCTGCTGTTGCCGCGACCGCCGCTACGGCTCCGGACGGCGGCTGCACTCACTGCAGTCGCCACGCGTTGTTGTAGTTGCTGCTACAGCACTGCTGCTGCCGCTGCTGCTGCTGCTGGCGCTGCTACTGCTGCTGCTCTGCTGCTGCTGCTGCTCTGCTGCTATGCTGCTGCTGGCACGGTGGCAACACCGCTGCTACGGTCTCACGTGACGGGTGTGGGCTGCGTCGACGGCGACCGGCTGTCTTCGACAGGCCCCAGTAGATCTGCTGCAGCGGTGACTCTCACTTCTGCTGCTCTGCTGCGTCTCTGCGGCACAGTTCAGTGAGAACTGTCTCACTGCTTTGATGCCATGAGAAGATGCAAAGAAGCTTCCTAGCAACACTCCCGTTGACCAGGCGTCAGTGCCTGATCAGACGGTGATGACAGTCACAAGTCGTGCACGCAACGGCAAGAGTTTGGCTAGGGGACACAAGGCAAAGTGTCTGAATGCTTCAAATAGCATTTGCACAGAGAAATGACAAATGACAGGTCCATGGCATAAGTACCTGCCGCGGCGCACGGCGGGTGTCGCACGTGGCAGTGCAAGATCTGTCCTGAAACCGGTCCAAAACCATTGTTTTGGCCGTAACTCTGCGCACACATGTAAGAACGCTACGCCGTCTGAACCTAGACGTGCATAATCACAAGCCGGACCCTATGACTGGTCACGTGCATGCATCCGGCATCGAACGGTGGACACACAATGCAAAACATGCAAATCGGGCCCACGGCCAGTCCACCGATAAAGTCCTGCGTGCTACAAAAAAACTACAGGAAGTCTCGGGTAGTGTCCAGAGCTTTGGAACGGTCGTCGGTCAGCTCCAAGCTGGTAGTCCGTGTGGACAGTCTAGGCTAGAGGGTAGAGTGAGGCAAGAGCATGACACGTCGCGTGCAAGAATGGGCAATGCGCCATGGATTGGTGCAGAGTTGTGAGAGTCACAAGAACGGATCGAGAGTGAATTGCAGTCACGCGTCACAGAGGTGTTACGCGACGGGGGGAGGCGAGAGAGCGAGCAGCGAGCTCGATCTCTCTCGCCACCCTCGAAACTGGTGGAATCAACCCGCACCTGCCCACAAACCAATTTCCTAGCATAAACTAGGCCACCGTTCAAACAACAAACTGACTAGAGGATGAACCTGGTTATGCCCATGGCCAACTGTGCTTGAATGCATGTGAGACATGCAAATGTCGCTGGCAAGCTCAGATTGAGCCTTTTCATGGCTCGTCTTCCCAACTTCTGGTCATGACGAGTCCGTCGGCGAAGTCATCTCTCTCTGGTCAGTCACTTGCACCGGTGATGTGAGTGTGCAACGAGGCCAGAGGTCACAGTGTGATAATGATATGAATCCAACACTCCCCCATGACCCACAGCCGACGCACATGAATGACATGCACAGGCACAACGCGAACGTCACAAGACGTGACACAACACAAGACTGTACACGAGCACTGGCATGACAACTCAACCAGGAGCAACACGAGGACACAGTAACCCAACAGAGTGCACTGCTGCCTTGAAGACATTGCTGCTGAGTGCCTTCGTGAGAAAGTCAGCTCGTTGCTATCGCGTGTCAACCCACACAATCTTGACATCACCTGCAGCCACTCGTTCACGTACAAAATGATGCTCTACATTGATGTGCTTGGTGCGAGTGTGATGCATGCCGTCGTGCTCAGCAATAGCTTTTGTGCTTTGATTGTCATAGCGTAGGGTGATGCAGCGAATGGGTACACGCAACTGCTGAAACAACCGACACAACCAAACACTTTCACAAGTGCCTGCACCCAGGGCGACATATTCTGCCTCACTTGAGCTGCGCGCGACACAACCCTGCTTACCGCTCTTCCAGGAGACTGATGTGCCGCCGACGAGAAAGACATAGCCGGTGCGGCTGCGTGCATCCGTGTCATGCGCCCAGTCACTGTCAGTGTAGCCATCAACAACGACTGACGGCTGCGCCCGGTAACAGAGACCAACTCGTGCAGTGGAAAGCGCATATCGAACAACGCGCAGCGTGGCCTCCATGTGCCGCACCTGTGGGCACTGTGAGAACTGTGCAAGGAAGTTCACAGCGAAAGCGACGTCTGCTCGTGTGGTAGTGGCCAGGTACATCAAGGACCCTATGACGCACAGGTAGTCCGTCATAGCCACCTGCTCCCCCAGTTTGGACACATCCAACGTTTTCAACAACCTCTGCCCGGCGGGCGTCATCGGCGTGGATGCTGAGGGCACAGACTCAAGGAGCGAGGCAAAGCGCTCCCCCAGACTCCTGACATATGCAGCCTGGTGGACATGCAGAACACGGTGAGCACGATCACGCTCAAGCTCCATGCCGAGAAAGACTCGGTACGTGGACTGCAGCAAGGACTTCACAGCCGACACTGCCTCCCGACTGGGTGACGCAATGAGGAGGTCGTCCACATAGACGAGGACTGCAACAAACGGTGCAGAGTTGGGAGTGACAAAGAGAGAAGGATCCACTGTGCTACGACGGTATCCACCTTTTTCCAAGGTAGAGGTGATCTCCTGGTTCCAACATCGTGGTGACTGCTTCAGGCCATAGAGAGCCTTGCGCAGTCTCCACACCCTGTCAGTGCCGTCAGAGAACCCTGGAGGTTGCACCATGTAAATCTCCTCATCCAACAAACCGTGCAGGAAGGCATTGTTGGCATCCATCTGCTCAAGCTCCCAGTCATGGTGGGCGACAAGACCCAGAAGGGCGCGAGCAGTGGTGTAGCGTCCCACGGGGACAAACGTCTCGTCAAAGTCAACGCCAGGGACTTGTGAGAACCCCTTGGCGGTGAGACGTACCTTATACTTGTCGAGCTCGCCATTAGGCTTGTACTTGCGCCGAAAGACCCATCGTGCATCGATGGCTTTGCGACCGGGCGAGAGATCGACCAGCTCGTAGACGGCGTGGTCACCAAGAGCTCGAAGCTCATCCCACATGGCTGCCTCCCATTGCTGGGAGTCGGGCGCAGTGCCTGCCTGACGAACAGTAGTCGGGTCTGACGAGGGTGCAGCAGCAACTGTTGCGTGACACTCAGCAACAGTGCTGCGGATGGCGGCTTCGAGAGCGCGCTCGTGCTCAGACCTGAGCAGTGTCTGCCCAAGGGCAGAGCTGGGATGGACCACTGCTGTGGCCAGATCCAAGGCATCCATGCCAGTCGGTAGCCTTCCAGGCTGCTCTGGGTGGGACTGGACAGGACGGACGGGTGGGGCAGTGACACTGGACGAACGAGAGGGGAGAGCGCGGAGACGCCCGCCACGGACGAAGGGCTCAATGGGAGCAGGACCAGGAGGGTCACCAGGCAACGGCGGAGCAGCGGTCGAACAACTGGGTGCCACAGGGGTAAGCGGACTGGACGGAGCCGCTGAGGAGTGTGCAGGAGACATGGACTCAGACGGAACTGAAGGGGACAAGGCAGGAGACGCAGGAGCTCCGAGCGAGCTGGACGACACGGAAGGAGAAGGGGAAGGAGTCACAGTGTCAGACGACGAAGGCCGCTCCGAGGGTGGAGGCTACGAGGAAGGGACCGCAGCAGGGACTGCAGGGGCAACGGGAGCC
>SZWC01003999.1:66785-80099 GCA_023375785.1 Penium margaritaceum | reverse complement strand
CCGCCGCCGCCACCGCTGTATCCACCACCTCCATAGCCACCTCCACCATAGCCGCCACGTCCCCCGCCGCCGTAGCGGCCACCACCGCCGCCTCCAGAGCCACGGGCTTGTGCGGCGTTGACGGTGATTTGACGGCCGTCGAGGTCTTTCCCGTTCATTGCTTCAATGGCATTGTCCATGCCACCCTTGTCCGAGAACGTGACAAACCCAAAGCCACGGGACTTTCCGGTCTCTCGGTCACTGATGACCTGAGTAATAATAGTAAAGTGCCGTTCACAGTGCCGACAGAGAAACAGACTGATGAGATATTTAATTCTTGCCACGGCAGACCTCTTCTCTTATCCCACTGCAAAAATCCGGACGTGTCATGAACAGTATGATGGTACCGGATAACCGGCTACAGGCTCACAGAGTTTTTCATTTCGAAATTGACGGAATCGGTATCTGGCCTACGAAAACACCCTCAGCCCACAGGAATAGAGAACCAGCCGCCCACGTCATTCAAGGACAGAATTGGAGATCTGACCTTCGCATCAACCACGCCGAACGGCTGGAAGAATTCGGACAACATCCGATCGTCAGTGTTCCATGAGAGACCTCCAACAAAGCACCGATACTCTTCGACGGCAGCCATGCTTGGCTGCTGAAACCCTGGTACAGTTTGTGGAGCGACGGGGAGGATATTCCAAAGGCGAAGACGGAGTTGCAATTGCTCGACTGATCAGTCCAAATTCAGGCTGGCCTACAAGAACTCATCGAGCAGCCCTCTGAACCGCAGCTTCGCCTAGCTGCGCCGATGCGTCCCCCCCCCCCGCCACCTTCGCTCAAGCACAATCCCAGCTCTTCCCCTGGTATCTCGTCCCTCACCCGCCGCGTTTCCACAGTGGCCCTGTCTGCGTCTAGCCGGCATTCCCTCGCGGAATCTACGCTTCTCCCTGGGTCGACTACGAATGACCACATGCATCTGGGAGAGCAGACGTGCCTTTCCCCCGCCACCACTCTCAACAGCTGGCCGCCGCCGTCCCATGCAGGCAAGGCTTCTTGTGCCGCCGCCTCCAGTCCGCGGCTGTTGGTTTTGGGCCACCCCAAAAACAACGTGTTTTACAGGTTGCTGATTTTACGTCCTGTCGATTGGACTACGTCAAGAATGAAATGGCCGCCTCAGTTTTACAAACCGCAACTGCTCTGCTTGCCCACGGCAAACTTCAATAAATCTCATTCCGCCGTCGTCTTGGCAGAAAGAATTCTCGGGGCCGCAACAGTGCTGCTCATTCGAACGAGGGGGACAAGCAGCCACCGTCGATTCACATCCACATGGCGCACTGTAAGATCGATGGTGAAATTGGAGGATGCAGATTGCCGCTGCGCCGAGACAGTCCTGTGGTCATCAGATATTTTCAAACGAGGAACCTGGAACGACCCGCCTTGATGGCCAAAGCCACGTAAGCATAAGCCCTATCCGAGCTAGCAGGGCCTTTTCAGACTATAAATATCTTTGTCGCCTACGACGTCACGAGGGTCCACCACTTTCGATCGACAAGCCAGCAATACTATGGGGGTATGAGGAAGCACCCATTTTCTGTGAGAGCGAAGGGAACCGTACTGACAAGGTTCTAGACAAGGTTGCAGTCTACAAGACAAGGTGCTCTCAAGATACCACTTCAGCCTTCTTGTCAAACAAAACAGTGAATCATTACTTGCATATTCACTTCATTTCACGTCATTACATGTTCAATATGATTTATATTTGGATTTTTTTCTTGAATCTGATGGCCAAAGCATGAGTTGTACTTTAATCCAACAAGAGGACTTGGTCGATTCTACGATTTCTCATGGTTGAGTTTTTTTTTTTTCAAAGTAAATGTTGCACTTTTGGACTCATTTTATGTAAATAGCACAATCTATTAATGATTCAAACGCATTCTCATCAGAAATGTTCTTAAACACACCATAACTGGGTCACGTCATGTCACACCACACAAAACGGTGTTTGCTTTCATCCATATAACGATAAGAAAAAAATAACTTAAATACCTTGATTCACATTGTCCATCCGGCATTTGCCACGCACATAACCATGTTTCCACAAAGTCAAATGATTTCTCATGGTTGAGTTTTTTTTTTTTTTCAAAGTAAATGTTGCACTTTTGGACTCATTTGATGTGAATAGCACAATTTCTTAATGATTCAAACGCATTCTCATCAGAAATGTTCTTAAACACACCATAACTGGGTCGCGTCATGTCACACCACACAAAACGGTGTTTGCTTTCATTAATATAACGATAAGAAAAAAATAACTTAAATACCTTGATTCACATTGTCGATCCGGCATTTGCCACGCACATAACCATGTTTCCACAAAGTCAAATTGTTTCTCATGGTTGAGTTTTTTTTTTTCGAAGTAAATGTTGCACTTTTGGACTCATTTGATGTGAATAGCACAAATTCTTAATGATTCAAACGCATTCTCATCAGCAATGTTCTTAAACACACCATAACTGGGTCACGTCATGTCACACCACACAAAACGGTGTTTGCTTTCATTAATATAACGATAAGAAAAAAATAACTTAAATACCTTGATTCACATTGTCGACCCGGCATTTGCCACGCACATAACCATGTTTCCACAAAGTCAAATGATTTCTCATGGTTGAGTTTTTTTTTTTCAAGTAAATGTTGCACTTTTGGACTCATTTGATGTAAATAGCACAATTTCTTAATGATTCAAACGCATTCTCATCAGAAATGTTCTTAAACACACCATAACTGGGTCGCGTCATGTCACACCACACAAAACGGTGTTTGCTTTCATTAATATAACGATAAGAAAAGAATAACCTAAATACCTTGATTCACATTGTCGATCTGGCATTTGCCACGCACATAACCATGTTTCCACAAAGTCAAATTGTTTCTCATGGTTGAATTTTTTTTTTCAAAGTAAATGTTGCACTTTTGGACTCATTTGATGTGAATAGCACAATTTCTTAATGATTCAAACGCATTCTCATCAGAAATGTTCTTAAACACACCATAACTGGGTCACGTCATGTCACACCACACAAAACGGTGTTTGCTTTCATTAATATAACGATAAGAAAAAAACAACTTAAATACCTTGATTCACATCGTCGATCCGGCATTTGCCACGCACATAACCATGTTTCCACAAAGTCAAATGATTTCTCATGGTTGAGTTTTTTTTTTTCAAAGTAAATGTTGCAATTTTGGACTCGTTTGATGTAAATAGCACAATTTCTTAATGATTCAAATGCATTCTCATCAGAAATGTTCTTAAACACACCATAACTGGGTCACGTCATGTCACACCACACAAAACTGAGAGTAAATCTGAGTTAATAAGCGTAATAATTGGTTATGGGGCTTGTTTTCGAATCATTTAATTTATGAATAATTTCTTTGGGCGTTTGATTTGGCAAGGGATCAAACTCGCTCAGTTGAAACCAAGAGGTACGTGAGGAAGGTTGGTATGGATTCGATTCGTTGTGGTCTCTTCGCTGGCCAAACCGTTTCATTAGTTGAGGATGCGCTATGTGATAAGATGCATAGGCGCATTTTGAATACAAATGAAAGGGGAAAAGGTACCAAAAGTTGGGAAGCGAGCTATTAGAAGGAGAGGGCACCACAACCCAACTTATACCGTAGGGACTTCGTCTAAAACCTACAATTTTCTTTCTGTTGTTTCTCCAACCCATGGAACAATGCTTAAGGCTAGACTGGTCGGTAATTACTTTTTTATTAAGATGCCTTAAAAGACAGAGCGCACACAGTTCTCAGCACTAGCTCTTTTGTAAAAGAGGGGTCTTGTTGTGACTTTTCTTTCTTTACATTGAACGAAGAAGCGGTGATTGACGATTGTTAAGTACAACAGCATAGCCTACAGGACTATGTGCCTTGGCGATGGGCTTGCCCGTAATAGCCGTGAGCTGTTTTGCGACTAACTGTGAGACCAAAACAGAAGCCCTCACAATAGTTAGTCCAAAGAGAAGGGGCGAATGGTCGCCTCAGCCGTTTTGGCTAAGACGGACTGGGCCACAAACGGATACGGTCGTCATAGGGTGTGGACATAAAACAATAATCGTGCCGTAGTGTCTTTTGTATTGCCCTATTTTCTAGAATCAAATGAAGTGACAATTATATTTGCCTACAATTTTGCGGCCTAGTAACTTCTACCCTGCTTCGTCCATGTACATTTTTGCTAACTCTGAGCTAGATAATGGTCGAATAACTATTGAGCTCCATTGCTTGTCCCCTCAACTTCGAATCTGAAAATGTGAATTTCGAGACGTTAGAGGGACGTCGCGACCCTTCCACCCTCCACAGGTCGCGAGATAGTCCTCCTGGCTGCGTGCGATCTTGGCAAGAAGCCACATGCGACCGCCCCTTGTCTGCGTGCATCGGACTACGATCCGATGCACTCATACTGACAGACTGTAAGGTTCCACGCGTAGTCCCATAGGAGTTGAGCTGCCCCTTCAAGTGATTTACGTGGGCAAGTTTCTACGTTGCCATCCTGATGCAGCATGGCACCGTGTAGTCCCATGCGTTTTGGAGTGCAATGCGCAAGCTTTTGTGTAATTTCCTTATTGCATTTCTCTTGAAGAAATTTTTGTGTATGAACGAGGTTTTTGTAATTTTGGGAGTGACTCGTCCATGGGAGACTCTACTATGTGCCAGAGTGGAAGAAGGAAGATAATTGTTTTAGTCAAGTACAAGAGGCACTAAGGTACTCTAATCGTTCCACGTGGCATTGCCACGCTCGAACAGGACCCTAGCGCCAAGCTAGGAGTGGAGGAGTGACGCAATGGATTTTCCATCGCGGCACGTTTCACCTAGAATCCGGCCACATATGTTTCCCAGGCTAGAGCTGAACAAGATTCCTACCTCTTATATTTGTTTGGCTTTGGCTTCTCAAAACCCGAGCCTCGAGTACCCGAAGCGCCAGAAAATCATTCAACAACCATTTTTAACCGTACAAATGGTCCGTACGCTACATTCCTCCCCTTGCTTCGAATTGTCATGGATCGTCTTTGCTAATGGAGGTTTGATCATCGTGTACTTCATGATGAAAACCGTGCAACGAGAAGCGCAAACAAGATCACACGTGTGAAATCTTGTCACCTGCAACACGATTGCGTCACGTTCACGTACAATTAAACACACACTCATGTTTTTTGTGATTATGGTCATTTGCGTAAGTACTTTGTTGATCAAGTGATTCCTTGGCTCTTGCCAAGATGAGACATGTATAATCCTTGTACGTTCTTCACCAATATTGATGAGTCTTCACCGAAGACTCATCACATGTGTATGTCGGTGGCATGGTCGATGCCTTTTGGGACATACATTTTCAACAATGTCTCGCTAGTCTGGGAGAGTGTACATAGAATGAATTTCCCCATATTTCGTGTGGTGCGTGTACAACAAGCTATTGTGGTGACGCCTCCTCCCCCTTAGCAAGGAGCGTTCTACAACCGTTTATCCGGGCGTCCCCGCGAATGCTGTCAAGGTCCACACAACACTCCCCATGTCGTTCGAACATGACCACTTCTAAGGGGTTGTCGCTGAGGTGGTGCCTCCCCGTACCATCGTCCATTCGTGTAATCCAAGATCCGGGCATCGGACCTTTCGGATTGCAACCACGTATTCATGACCATGCATAGGTCTACAAGACCTCCTTTAGCACCTGTGGGTTAATTAGCTGAACTCAACGAAGCTCCACTTAGCCCAAACAACTCGTATGCTAGCCTTTTCTTAGGGTTGGGAGGCACAAAGATCCTAAGACATGGTTGCTGAGCAGACTTGTTTTTCTCTTCAGATATTGCAGTCATATTTGAAGGAGGCGACGTTGGTCGTCTGGCATGCGCAATTTTCATCAATGTCCGTTTGTTGACACACCAATGCCCAGACCTAGACAATCTTGGTTTCAAACATCACCACCTCATTTCTGTTTGAAATAGGTTCTATAGGTTGCCGCTCACGCCCTTGTCAAAAGCACACTGCTTTAAACTAGGTTAGTTGAGATAACCGACCTCAACGACCATGGATTTTATCCACGAAGGAAGTGTTCATTGTATGGTGTTCACCAAACGGGCGTACCATGGTCACAATCATCACGGTACAAGTTGATAGAGCACCTTCTGGGTGTCAATTTCATGTCATTGTGATCAAACACTTCAGAATCAAACCCGGTGACCCCAGAACAACCGGCTCCAAAATCTTGTTGTGTTTATGTCATCGCGCCCAAGGGTACCATTCCGAAACCCACTAGTGGATTTTGTTCACCAAGTTGTAACAATCCGTGTTGCTTTAATATCTTCCATTATGTAAATGTTGGTACTTCCACTCAATAGAGTGTTTTCCATATGTCTCGCCCGATGCACTCGTGGAGGGGATCGCCCTCGTTGAAGACATCTTACAAACAACTACCATTGTGGATACCACCGTACCGGCATCCAAAATTGTATTACATTTGCGTTCGGCAATGTACTTTAACTGAACCATCCCGAAAACCAAGGGACTTGAATCGCTTTACTATGACCATTCGGGTCACTAAAGCATGGTTCGACTACACCGTGATCTCATGATCTCTCTCGGAGAATGGTTATGTTCAAACAAATAGGATGTTGGATTTATTTTCCACATTGATATTGCATAGTCGGTGGTCTAGCATATCTTTGGCATGATCGAAATCCATCCGCATGATGTTTGAAGAGCGTGACATACACGACTAGTGTACCGTGTCACGATGCCATCAACTTTGAGGCCATCAAAAGAATCCGATGCAAAGTATCCTTTCTCAATGCCCACCTCGAAGAGTCCTTTCACATCAACATTTTGCTACAACAAATTGGTCGTTATTTTGTTTCAATGTTGATTATCACTCATTATGTGGTCCATCGGATCACCAATATGTCGATGCTAACACTGTTAGCATAAAGCTATCGACTTATAAATCGTTTTCATGGTCATAAGGTTAAGACACAAAACCTAGACCTTTTTGTGACCCCAACTATGTCGTAGTTGGTCTGTATAAAACTATGAGATCGCCATAGTACGTTGGAACTCCATTAGAAGAAAATGATAGTCCCTCATTTTCTGTGAAATGGAATTTTGACAGCATTGTGGATGAACTCATGTTATCGACATCTGTTCATGTAGTTTTTTCTATCAATGTCCATGACATGTTCACTCATCGAGTCATGATGGACTGAATGTGTCGCCTTCAAATTTCACTTTTAACATTCGGTCGATCTATTCGGACCATCGCACTACGGCATCTAAAATTGTTGAGGACCCATCAAAGAGTCTCTTCCCCTCTCTGGTGCATTAACAATCCCATTGACAATAATCCTTGTCTTCTATACAGGGTTGATAGTACACTCATGTACCTTGTCGGTACCAGCCAGTTGCCACGATTATAACTCACCGAGTGATGCAATGTCAATGGTTTCTCCATTGAGTATTCATTCGAGGATGTCAGGCTTTACACGCTCAAGCACGGACCAATGTTTTCATTGGCCATGACTAATGATGCACAGAACCTCCGAAAGGTGCTGATACATCCAATACACACTGTGTACAGGCGATGCAATGTCAGTCCCCGAAGATTGAAGTCGACGTGCCAACACATCAGGTCTATCTCATCTTTCATGACATAGTCATGACACGGGCATTTTCATTAAACCATTTCATTTTCTTTGAACATTGTAGCAATTGGATGTGCAAATGTTATAGAGCACATTCTGCACCCACCAAACGACTTGTTTGGTGAAATGGTGTCGCCATTCTTAACTAAGATATCAGCTGATATCGTTGGCTTGTTCAAGTGTCACAAAACCATTGTGATAATTCGTCTGTCCAACTTATCCACAACTTGATGTTATGATCCAACCACCAACAGTTAGTGGATATGGTTTTTGTACATGTCGTGTACGTTTTCCACGCATGCCGTGTACCCAATTTCACGTGGCCGAAGTACCATGGTATGAATCACATACCTTGATCCACTGAAAGGAGGGTTGTCCCCAGCACTTGGTCATGAGTTCTGTCAAATGTCGTTTTTTTGGGAGACGAGCTGCCGCGTCAAGCTCTTAGCACACAGCCTCGGAGTCAGGCATAGTTTCTCAATGCTCGCTGATTCGGCGTTTCAGGACTCCAACCATTCTTGTTGGTTCCGACCCCGACTGTAGTTTCTCTTCATGCAATGTCCGGATCAACGGTTGATATTTAGTTTCACTCTGGTCAAACAAACGGATGGAAACTAGGCTAAGGATTTGTATTTTTCATGGAAGCCCGGCTCTGATGCCAATGTCACAGCCGTGGGCTGTTTTGCGACTAACTGTAGGACCAAAACAGAAGTCCTCATATTAGTTAGTCCAAAGAGAAGGGGCGAATGGTCACCTCGGCCATTTTGGCTGAGACAAACCGCACCACAAACGGACAGGTTTGTCATGGGACATGGACATAAAACAGTAATCCTACCCTAATCGTTCCAAGTGGCATTGCCATGCTCGAATTAGATCCTAGCACCAAGCTAAGAGTGGAGGAGGAGTGGCGCAATGGATTTTCCATTGCACCTTTCACCTAAAATCCTGCCACATACATTTTCCAAGCTAGAGTCAGACAAGACTATATCCTATTGTATTCTTCTGGGCTTTGGCTCCTCAAAACTTGAGCCTCAAGTACCAGAAGGACCCGATGATTATTTAATAACCATTTTAAACAGTAAAAATGGTCCGTATGCTACATTCCCATTCCGTTACATCCGTCCAAGTGTGGGTGCAATCACATAAGACAACAAATTGTAGAAGCGGCTCTAGTTGTGTTGTGATCAAGCGACATGCAACACTTGGCTCCCACACACAGATGAAGATGATACTTCTCAGCATGACCATGGACGCAATAATGGGATGTATGTAAAAACATGTAGCCCTTTGCTAAACACATGTCTGCTAGTGAGAACGGGACAAAAGTGATAACATGTATTACTCCCATCCCAAACACAAGAAAAATCTATTGATGTAACCACAAAGATAAGATGCTACACCATGGGAATGTGAAGAGTGAGCCTACCAGGTGGCAACATGCCCAATGACAAAAAATATGGGTAGCGAGGGTGATGGACTCAGTGAAGACCTCAGATGATGACATGTGCACATAAGAGGCAATGGTGTGGATGAAATCATGGAGGCACGTTGAGGAGATGGTGGAGATGATGGTCTCAGTGAGGTGGTACTTCATGGCGAGGAAAGGAAACATGACCAAGGGAGATGGCCTTGCGATGATGATCAATAAGGTTTGTGAAATGGAGGAGGTACAAAGAGGAGGAAGATCGGAGAGGCTTGATGGAGAAGAGGTGGAAGTCACCCGGGAAGAAGAACGGGAAACGAGACATCAAAGTTGTCGGCCCCACTTACAAGCACAGATAAACTCCATTAGGGAAGAGAAGGACAAGAAAAGGCGAGGACAAAGGGAAAGGAGATGATGGCAGAATGGCAGTATGGGGAAAGCATAGGTGATACAAGGTAAGAGGCACTTTCTAGAAGCAATGGCAAGGGAAAGAGGGGATCAAGGTAAGAAGGTGGAATAAAAGACGGACGGTAGAAGGACATGGAGGGGTGATAGAAATGGTGAGTTGGATTATGTCAGACCAGAAAGAGAGGGGGGGGGTGGGGAGGTAGAATTAGAAGCAACCGTGAGGTAGGAGTAGAGGAATAGAGGGCAGATGGTGGAGGTAGGTGAGGGAACCATGGAGGAAGTGGTCAAATTTAGGAGCAATGAGGCGGATGAGATGTAAATGGAAGAAGGGAGAGGAAGAGAAATTTTGGATGTACATGTATGGGAGAATGAAGTGGAACTAGGAGGGAACAATGAGGACGGGGAGATGAGAGAAGTGGTGATGAGTATGTTGGAGGAGAGGTAGAGATGGAGGATGGAGGACAAGAGGAGGATAAGGTCATTTAGGGAATCAGAAGAGGGAGACGTGGAGGAGGGTGTGGTGGTGGGAGATGTGGCGGTAATAGAAGTGGGTGAGAAGTTAAAAGAGAGACTTAGGGGAGGATGGAGGAGGAAGGGAGAGACATAGAGAAACGGTGTGAGGGAGAGGAGAGACGGGTTTACAAAGGGAGGAAATGATAGAGGTAAAAATGAAAACACCAAGGACATAGATAGGAGGTGGGCAATCTGTGGGAAGAGAGAACTTGCGCGGGGAGGTGAAGATGTAATACACACGACATTGTTATGTGCATTGATAGCTAAGAGCCACAATATGGACATCAGTGTCCAATTACCTCAAACCCATACTCATGCTTATGTGTGTACAAGACCTAAACATATGTTGAGGATTCATTTAAGACATGAATTTAGGAAAACAACCATGTTCCATATATATTACTCGTACACCTCATGTATCCATATGGTATTATGTACACTACTTCAAGAAAGGCCTTTCTTGAAAAACACAAACAAGATCCTTTGATCTAAATCATTTGGAAAGATAGGTTCATTGAATTCCTTTGGGAGAGGATACCTCATTTGTGCACATGCACTATTCCTTTTATTTTAACGTTGAACGGTACACTATCTCGTCCCCATATTCTCTAGATCTCAATGGAATCTTACATCGTTGGATTGGTAGGACTGATTATCATGTAGCATGACGTAACCGTTGCTTGTGTGACAATTTAGCCGTCATTTGAGCTACAGTCAAGAGATTGATTCGTTGGCCCTTGGTTAGGAGGCATTTTGCTTTTACTCCACCTATCAGCCATATTGTCGTGATTACATGGATGGTGCATGGATACATATGAGACTTTGTGATTGCAAGCAAGTGACCTTTCACAACGTTGACGGAATGCCATTGATGAAAGACATTGACGAATAACAATGGACATGTACCCCTTTCTAAAAACACACAAAGTCTCCCTTCTAGCCTCCTCGTCTAATACACTTCTCTAACCTTTTTTATGTTTTGGAGGGAGTTTGGGACATCATGAATAAATCTTCCTCCCGTATGACATGTGTTTGGCATGGGTATACTAGGCAAATGTTAGACAGAGGAAAAATCATCCAAGTTCTGAAAAACAAAAACGAAGTCATTTGAGGACGTTCAATCTTATGAGATTGACTATCCACATGTACTCAGTGAGTCCTTTCAGTGAAATACACGTGTGTATTCTTTAGGTTATCCATACAATGCACTCGTGGATAGACATCCAAAATACACTCCACATAATCTCCACGGCTCCACTTTGGAGGAGGGATGTGGGAGTCCTCACCAAAGTCAAAAGTGTATTGTGTGGTTGAATCGGACACTGGCTCTGAGGGGGTTTGATATAGGGTTTGGTTCACATATACCCAGGTTTTGGAAATATATCGCTGATATGCCAAAGTCGCGTACGATGTAACACAGGTATCAATGGACCGCGAGAAACAACGCAGGTATCAATGCGGAGCGAGAAAGCAACGAGCCCCCCACGCGGTAGAATATAATACCCATCTGGGAATGGAGACAAAATAAATAGCTCCATAGCCCATGCACTATTCACTCATACTTGAATAGTGACAGAGAGGAACCCATGTACCCAACCGCTGGTACATCGCCAAACCACCGACGGAGGTTCGGAAGGCGCAGCATGTACACACACAGCTCTGCACAAATCAGCTTGTCTCGGGCCTAGGTTCAATGAGAAATAATTCAAGTTTGTGTTCCATTTGCATGAATGTTATGCGATTGTGAAGGCAGTACACACGTGCCATCGGATACGTTTCTAACGAATGGATTCGCGCCGATAGTGACAACCAAGCAGGTCCTCGTCCGTATCGGTGACAAGGTAGGATGCCAACTACCACCTTGCTGGCGACAACGTACAGAATTGATGTGACATAGTTGAAAACGTGTGGAAGCCCGACTGTGGCATGAACCAAGCTCAGAATAGTAGTTCACAAGCAAAGCGCAGAGAAATTACAACTTGAAGTTCAATCGGTTCAATTAAATCACAGGTCATGGCGTCCTTGCACCACTTGTCACTGAAGGGTTGTCCATTTCTGCCGCTGCAGAAATGGGCGGGTGATGTGGACGATGCCTACATCATGGACCTGTACGATGCATGGGTTGGATGGGTAAACATCAAGGGCATGTGGGACTCAAATGGACTCGGCCCATGTCCTGCTGACCTATACAACATGTGCTAGCTCATGGGTGTCAAACCGCCGCATCGCCGTCCAGCATGGTGCCCGCCTCACTGGCAGCCTTGGGTCCATCCGGACCCACTGTGGTGTGCCAGGTTGTAAAGCGTGAAACATTTGACGTGACACACAACTAACTACGTGTGTTTCAATGATGAACCACGGTACTAGCAGAAGTTCATAAGGTTCGACTTCTGGTTTTTCTACTTCTCCTTCATTGTCAATGTTTTCACGTGCAAAGATGTCTTCTTTGGATCCGCAGAAGCTCCGAGGAAATCCCATGCCGCCGCTCACATTGTGGGGAGAAGATCTGGATGCTCCTCAAGTAGGTCCATGGAGAGAAATCCTTCCTACACGCCCCTGTATGGACCAGTTTGACGCATGGGTTGCGTGGAACAAGGTCAAGAGCCTGTGGGACTCCAAGAGCTTGGGACCTCCTCCAAGTGACCCATTCGACATGTGCCACATCATGTGTGTGAAGCTGCCTCATTGTCTTCCCATTTGGTGCCCACCACACTCACAGCCCAGGGTCCATCCCGATCCTCTCTGGTGTGCCAGACTCTGATGCACTTAGGCCACTAAGGGACTGGGTATATTGCTGAAAAGACATTTTACATATCTTCTCCCCAGTATTCTTCTATCATTCTCCTCTCATTTAGCACACATATGAGAGGTCCCACAGATTTGTGTGAACTGAGTGTTGTAGAACATCGAAGAAAGTGGAAGTATGTCATGGTCACTAACAACTTTGGACAAGATGCTTGTGACTATTGGATGTGTGTGGCATCTTGGATTAGTAGTAACCAAACTGACCTCCTTGTGCAGGACTGTTATACGTAAAGTTCATTACATTCATCTTGTACCTGGTAGACAATGTATTTTACAAAATTTTTAAAACTCCTGTGCCTGGTGTCCATTGACATGGGTAGCATAGCAAGAATGAATGTGAGTGTACCACCGATGAATGATGTTGTTAACCAAAGGTTTGGATTACGTTTGCAAGACAAGTTTCTGCAGCTGAAACATTACTCAAATGGACCAGGCTTCCCATTCACTAGTCACTGCTGCTCTTGGGGGAGGGGGGGGGGGGCATGTGGA
>SZWC01003998.1:155263-182337 GCA_023375785.1 Penium margaritaceum | reverse complement strand
GAACTGGTTGCGGAGTGGTGCGAACTGGTAGTGGAGTGGTGCGAATTGGTTGTGGAGTGGTGCGAACTGGTTGCGGAGTGGTGGGAACGGGTTGCGGAGTGGTGCGAACTGGTTGCGGAGTGGTGCGAACTGGTTGTGGAGTGGTATGAACTGGTTGCGGAGTGGTGCGAACGGGTTGCAGAGTGGTGCGAACTGGTTGCGGAGTGGTGCAAACTGGTTGTGGAGTGGTGCGAACTGGTTCCAGAGTGGTGCGAACTGGTTGCGGAGTGGTGCGAACTGGTTGCGAAGTGGTGTGAAGTGGTTGCGGAGTGGTGCGAAATGGTTGCGGAGTTGTGGGAACTGGTTGCGGAGTGGTGCGAACTGGTTGCGAAGTGGTCCGAACGGATTGCGGAGTGGTGCAAGCTGGTTGTGGAGTGGTGCGAACTGGTTGCGGTGTTGTGCGAACTGGTTGCTGAGAGGTGAGAACGTGATGAGGAGTGGTGCGAACTGGTTGCGGAGTGGTGCAACCTGGTTGCGGAGTGGTGCGAATTGGTTGCGGAGTGGTGCGAACTGGTTGCGGAGTGGTGCGAACGGGTTGCGGAGTGGTGCGAACTGGTTGTGGAGTGGTGCGAACTGGTTATAGAGTGATGCGAACTGGTCGCAGAGTGGTGCGAACTGGTTGCGGAGTGGTGCGAACGGGTTGCGGAGTGGTGCGAACTGGTTGTGGAGTGGTGCGAACTGGTTATAGAGTGATGCGAACTGGTCGCAGAGTGGTGCGAACTGGTTGCGGAGTGGTGCGAACGGGTTGCGGAGTGGTGCGAACTGGTTGTGGAGTGGTGCGAACTGGTTATAGAGTGATGCGAACTGGTCGCAGAGTGGTGCGAACTGGTTGCGGAGTGGTGCGAACGGGTTGCGGAGTGGTGCGAACTGGTTGTGGAGTGGTGCGAACTGGTTATAGAGTGATGCGAACTGGTCGCAGAGTGGTGCGAACTGGTTGCGGAGTGGTGCGAACGGGGTGCGGAGTGGTGCGAACTGGTTACGGAGCGGTGCGAACTGGTTGCGGAGTGGTGCGAACTGGTTGCGGAGTGGTGCGAACTGGTTGCGGAGTGGTGCGAACGGGGTGCGGAGTGGTGCCAACTGGTTACGGAGCGGTGCGAACTGGTTGCGGAGTGGTGCAAATTGGTTGCGGAGTGGTGCAAACTGCTTCCAGAGTGGTACAAACTGGTTGCGGAGTGGTGTGAAGTGGCTGCGGAGTGGTGCGAAGTGGTTGCGGAGTGGTGCAAACGGGTTGCGGAGTGGTGCGAACTGGTTGTGGAGTGGAGCGTACTGGTAGCGGTGTAGTGCAAACTGGTTGGGGAGTGGTGCGAACTGGTTGCGGAGTGGTGCAAAGTGGTTGCGGATTGGTGCGAATAGGTAGTGGAGTGGTGCGAAATGTTTGTGGAGTGGTGCGAACTGGTTGTCGAGTGGTGCGAACGGGTTGCGGAGTGGTACGAACTGGTTGCGGAGTGGTGCGAACTGGTTGCGGAGTGGTCAGAACTGGTTACCGAGTGGTGCGAACGGGTTGCCGAGTGGTGCGAACTGACGTAGGCGAGGGCGGTCTGAGGAATTAGTGGCGGAAGCTGATAGAAGCTGAGAGGCGAGATAGCTGAGGTAGACGGTTGATGTGAGAAAGAGTGGTTGGTGGTTGGCGAAGTATGAGAGCTGAGCCAAGGAGCAAGAGAGACGGAGCGAAGCGTTGGAAGGTGCTGGTGAAGACAAAGAATGCGAGGAGCGAGCAGAGCAAAGACACGGTGGCGAAGTCGCGGAACCAACGGGGAACAGGATGAGTAGAAGTGTTCTGGTTAACTCGAGGGAATGAACATCCTCGGCATAAAAGATCAGAACAAGACAAATGAGCAAGGCAACGACTTCTTTCCACTAGCCGGACGTGGGTGACAGGTGTCACTTCATTAGGGGATAACTTGTCTGACGGATCCGAACGGTCGCCTGACCAGAGAGCCGTTTAGACAAGGTGACCCAGTCGGTGGACTTGAGCCGTTATTGAGAGCAACGTTTGATATTATTTTCTTCTCTTGTCAGGACTTCACTTTTGACACCCCCCTTGAAGCTTGACAAGAGATAAGCGGGCAGAGAAGATCAGGGGTAGTAGCACTCCCAGTATTCAACCCCATTAGAGGATATTAGAGATTGGGGAGTATGAGGCCGTTCTTCGATGGCTCAAAGTTCTGCTTCTTCCTCCATTCTCCAGTGATCTCTGATGAATGGTTGCAGCTGGAATCGTCGTTCCTCTAGGAGTTCACTGTATGGAGGAGGGTTAAGGGCAGCTGGATGAGGGTCAGGGTGTTCAGCTCCTCTGCTTGAGCAGTAGTCCCTGAGAGCTTGTATGGTCCGGAAGACAGCCTGATGACAATGTGGTGCAATGATATGGTGAAATTTGTCGTATGTGCTGATGTAGAGAAGTCCTCAGAGTTGAGTTTGGGCAATGCCGTACTCCCTTCTTCCACGTGCAGTTCTCTGCTTCTTTGCTTCCAATATTTCATAGTACATCAAGGAGATTGTATCCATACATATCCAATGTGGCGATTTCACGCCGCAGTTGGCGGCGCCATCGATCAAAGTTGTGACTCCCATTGGGTGCAAAGCAGAGTGGGGAAATGTTGTCAGTGAGGGAGGCAACTTCATTGTATATCAGAATGGTGCGTCGTTCCTCTTCCATGGAGGAGGAGGAGTGTTGACAGCTGATTGAAAGGAGAGGAGCAAGAAGACGAGGCTAGTTAGTCTTTGTAGGAGGGCCGGTGGTGATGCAACGGAGCGGACTGTTGTACTGCGGGAAGAGCGAGATCGAGAACGAAGTGGAAGAAAGAGGAAACAGCAGATGAGAAAGTGGGCACAAATCGTTGTGGAACATGCGATACGACAGGACGGATCCGTATGCCAAGCAGAGCGAAAGCGGATGACACAGGAGAAGTGATGGATAATGGAGTGGACACAGGGGCAAACCGCATGCGTTGAAGGAAGTATCAGCGTGGGCGCATGTCGTCGCAGAAAAGGCGATGCAAGCGGGCGGATCCTTGTGCCGAGCTGAGAGCAATGCGAAACTGAGGAAACGATTGATTTGTGAGTGGACACTGGGGCAAACCGCGAGCACTGCAGTAAGTTTCGGCGTGGGCGCAGGTCGTCGCAGAAAAGGCGATGCGACCGGGCGGATCCTTGTGCCGAGCTGAGAGCGATGTGAAGCCGATGAAGTGATTGATTGATGAGTGGGCGCAGGGGTGAACCACATACGCTGCGGATGTATTTGGCGTGGGCGCAGGTCGTCGCGAAATGGGTGATGCGACCGGGCGGATCCTTGTGCCGAGTTTAAGACGATTTGCGGAAGCGGAGGAAGTGATTGATTGATGAGTCGGCGCAGGGGCGGAACCACGTGTGTGAAGGGATGATGCTGATGATGATGATGATTGATGCAGGCGCGGCGCGGAGGATGCTGATGATGGAGAGACAAACATGAGGCAAGAACGGGCAGCTGACGGAGCTGAGGAGAGTGGAGCGAGGAGGAGAAGGGGGCAGATGAGGATGAAGCAGAAGGCTGATGATGATGCTGAAGAGGAGAGGTAGGGAGTGATGTAGGCAGAGGAAGATGCGATGAGGCGCGTCGCGGCAACGAGATGGAGTGACGCAACCACTTCTTCTTGCGTTTAGGAGAGTGACGGCTTGTTCCCCAGTTGGCTCGGAAGTGGGAGCAGGAAGACTGGTGGTGTCCGATACTCTGTCAGTTGGAAGACGGTGGCTGCGGCAGAGGGAGTCAGGCAGCGGGCAGGTCCACTGGACCGCTGATGTCAGGAGAGTGACGGATTGTTCCCCAGTTGGCTCGGAAGTGGGAGCAGGAAGACTGGTGGTGTCCGATATCCTGACGGCGACAGTTTTGGCTGCAGCTGTTNGAGATGGAGTGACGCAACCACTTCTTCTTGCGTTTAGGAGAGTGACGGCTTGTTCCCCAGTTGGCTCGGAAGTGGGAGCAGGAAGACTGGTGGTGTCCGATACTCTGTCAGTTGGAAGACGGTGGCTGTGGCAGAGGGAGTCAGGCAGCGGGCAGGTCCACTGGACCGCTGATTTCAGGAGAGTGACGGATTGTTCCCCAGTTGGCTTGGAAGTGGGAGCAGGAAGACTGGTGGTGTCCGATATCCTGACGGCAACAGTTTTGGCTGAAGCTGTTGACGAGGCAACGAGGCGATGCGAGAGAGCAGTTCGAGATGATGGACGCGGGCGGGCTGAGGATGACGGTCAGGAGGAAAAATGAGGCTGATAAGGCAGCATGAAAGAGGAGGAGATGCTTACGGAGGCAAATGTGATGAGGGGCAGCAGATGGCGGGCGGCAGGAAGCTTCTTTGTAGTTGACGGCAGACGGCGGCTTGAGAGTTTCTTGCAGCTGATGTGGGCGACAAGTCACCAATAGTTGGCCACGGGCACGGACCTGGGCGCAGGGCTTCCTTGGGATGACAAGGCATTTCTTCAGTGTGGAGAACTCGTCACGTAGGGCTGCTGATGTTAGCTGTGGACGAAGTGGAGAAGCGCGGGGTGACGGCAGCGGTGACAGATGAATGTGAGCAGAGTTGGAGAAGAGTTGCTTGATGCTCTGAAACCATGTCAGAAGAATACAAGCACGAGAACAGCAATGGCAGAAGCAGGCAGAAGCGTCAAAACACGCAAGCATACGTGGTGACGTAGGCGAAAGTGGTCCGAGGAGTTAGTCGCGGAAGCTGATAGAAGCTGAGAGGCGAGATAGCTGAGGTAGACGATTGATGTGAGAAAGAGTGCTGTCGAGATGAGTGACGGTTGGCGGAGTATGAGAGCTGAGCGAAGGAGCGAGAGTGACGGAGCGAAACGTTGAGAGGTGCTGGCGAAGACAAAGAATGCGAGGAGCGAGCAGAGCGAAGACATGGCAGCGAAGCCGCGGAACCAAAGGGGAACAGCATGAGTAGAACTGTTCTGGATAACTCAAGGGAGTGAACATCCTCGATATAAAAGGTCTGAACAGGACAAATGAGCAAGGCAACGGCTTCTTTCCACTAGCCGGACGTGGGTGACAGGTTTCACTTTATTAGGGGACAACTTGACTAACGGATCCGAACGGTCGCCTGACCAGAGAGCCGTTTAGACAAGGTGGCTCAGTCGGTGGACTTGAGCCGTTATTGAGAGCGACGTTTGATATTGTTTTCTTTTCTTGTCAAGACTTCATTTCTGACAAAAGTCACTTGGTAAACTTTGTGATCGTGGTCAATGGCACGTGCCAACTTTGTCAAGGCATTACGCACAATAGCCACACCGAGCCACCAGTATTCTACCTTGTTTGCACCTTTAAGATAATGTATAGTACATCTACACTGTGATTGGACACTCTGACCGTGGGTGATGCGTGTTATGATTCATAGGCGTTTAATGTACTTGGTAAACAGTGTGGTCATGGTCAGTGGCACATGCCAACTTTGTCAAGGCATTGCGCACAATAGCCGTGCCAAGCCATCGGTTTTTTACCTTTTTCATACCTACGAGGTCATGCATATTAGATGTGCACTGTGTTTTGGCACTCTGAATGTGGCTGACTCGTGTTACGATTCGTAGAAGTTAAAGTCACCTGGTAAACTTTGTGGCCATGGTCAGTGGCACATGCCAACTTTGTCAAGTCATTGCACACAATAGTCACACCGAGACACCAGGATTCTACCTTGTTTGTACATGCAAGATTATGCCTAGTACATCTGCACTGTGATTGGACACTCTGACCATGGCTGACTTGTGTTATTATCAATAGAAGAAAAAGTCATTTGGATACATTTGTGGTCATGGTCAGTGGCACATGCCAACTTTGTCAAGGCATTCCGCACAATAGCCACACTGAGCCACCAGTACTCTGCCTTGTTTGTACCTACAAGATCATGCCTAGTACATTGGCACTGTGATTCGACACTCTAACTGTGGCTGACTCGTGTTATGAGTCATAGCCGTTTAAGGTACTTCGTAAACCTTGTGGTCATGGTCAGTGGCACATGCCAACTTTGTCAAGGCATTGCGCACAATAGCCGTGCCAAGCCACCGGTTTTTCACCCTGTTTATACATGCAAGGTCATACCTAGTACATCTGAACTGTTATAGGGCACTCTGACTGTAGCTGACTCGTGTTACGATTTGTAGAACTTAAAGTCACTTGGTGAACTTTGTGGTCATGGTCAGTGGCACATGGAAACTTTGTCAAGGCATTGCGCAGAATAGGCGTGCCAAGCCACCGGTTTCATACCTTGTTTATACCTTCAAGGTCATGCATATAAGATGTGCACTATGATTGGGCACTCTGACCGTGGTTGACTCGTGTTACGATTCGTAGAAAATAAAGTCACTTGGTAAACTTTGTGGTCATGATCAGTGGCACATGCCAACATTGTCAAGGCATTGCGCACAATAACCATTCCGAGCCGCCAGTAATCTACATTTTTTGAACCTATAAGATCATGCCTAGTACATCTGTAATGTGATTGGACACTCTGACCGTGGCTGACTCGTGTGATGATCAATGTATGTAAAAGTCACTTGGATACATTTGTGGTCATGTTCAGTGGCACATGCCAACTTTGTCAAGGCATTGTGTACTATAGCCACACCGAGCCACCAGTATTCTATCTTGTTGATACCTGTAAGGTCATGCCCAGTATATGATTGGACACTCTGTGCGTGGCTGACTCTTGTTATGATTCATAGCCGTTTAAGGTACTTGGTAAACTTTGTGGTCATGGTCAGTGGCACATGCCAACATTGTCAAGGCATTGCGCGCAATAGCCGTGCCAAGCCACCGGCTTTTTACCTTGTTTATACCTGCAAGGTCATGCCTAGTACATCCGAACGTTGATTGGGCACTCTGACTATGGCTGGCTTATGTTACGATTCGTAGAAGTTAAAGTCACTTGGTAAACGTTGTGGTCATGGTCAGTGGCACATGCCAACTTTGTCAAGGCATTGCGCACAATAGCCGTGCCAAGCCACCGGTTTTTTTACCCTGTCTACACCTGCAAGGTCATGCATATTAGATGTGCATCGTGACTGGGCACTCTGACCATGGTTGACTTGTGTTACGATTCGTAAAAGTTAAAATCACTTGGTAAACTTTGTGGTCATGGTCAGTGGCACATGCCAACATTGTCAAGGCATTGCGCACAATAGCCATTCCGAGCCACCAGTATTCTACCGTGTTTGAACCTTCAAGATCATGCCTAGTACATATGCACTGTGATTGGACACTCTGACCGTGGATGACTCGTGTTATGATCAATAGATGTAAAGTCACTTGGATATATTTGTGGTCATGGTCAGTGGCACATGTCAACTTTGTCAAGGCATTGCGCACAATAGCCACACCGAGCCACCAGTATTCTACCTTGTTTATACCTGCAAGGTCATGCCCAGCATATCTGCATTGTGATTGGACACTATGCCCGTGGCTGACTCGTGTTATGATTCACAGCCGTTTAAGGTACTTGGTAAACTTTGTGGTCATGGTCAGCGGCACATGCCAACTTTGTCAAGGCATTGCGGACAATAGCCGTGCCAAGCCACCAGTTTTTTACCTTGTTTATACCTGCAAGGTCATGCCTAGTACATCTGAACTGTGATTCGGCACTCTGACTGTGGCTGACTCGTGTTACAATTCGTAGAAGTTAAAGTCACTTGGTTAACTTTGTGGTCATGGTCAGTGGCACATGCCAACTTTGTCAAGGCATTGCGCACAATAGACGTGCCAAGCCACCAGTTTTTTTACCCTGTGTATACCTGCAAAGTCATGCATAATAAATGTGCACTGTGATTGGGCACTCTGACCGTTGTTGACTTGTGTTACGATTCGTAGAAGTTGAAATCACTTGGTAAACTTTGTGGTCATGGTCAGTGGCACATGCCAACATTGTCAAGGGATTGCGCACAATAGCCATTCCGAGCCACCAGTATTCTACCTTGTTTAAAGCTTCAAGATCATGCCTAGTACATCTGCACTGTGATTGAACACTCTGACCGTGGCTGACTCATGTTATGATCAATAGAAGTAAAAGTCACTTGGGTACATTTGTGGTCATTGTCAGTGGCACATGACAACTTTGTCAAGGAATTACGCACAATAGCCACACCGAGCCACCCGTATTCTACCTTGTTTGCACCAGCACAATCATGCCTAGTAGATCTGCACTGTGATTGGACACTCTGACCGTGGCTGACTCGTGTTATGATCAATAGAAGTAAAAGTCACTTGGACATATGTGTGGTCATGGTCAGTGGCGCATTCCAACTTTGTCAAGGAATTACAGACAATAGCCACACCGAGCCACCATTATTCTACCTTGTTTATACCTGTATGGTCATGCCGAGTATATGTGCACTGTGATTGGACACTCTGATTGTGGCTGACTCGTGTTATGATTCATAGCCGTTTAATGTACTTGGTACAGCTTGTGGTCATGGTCAGTGGCACATGCCAACTTTGTCAAGGCATTGCGCACAATAGCCGAGCCAAGCCACCGGTTTTTTACCTTGTTTATACCTGCAAGGTTATACATATTAGATGTGCCCTTTGATTGGTTTCTCTGACCGTGGCTGACTCGTGTTATGATTCGTAGAAGTCAAAGTCACTTGGTAAACTTTGTGGTCATGGTCAGTGGCACATGCTAACTTTGTCAAGGCATTGCGCACAATAGCCACATCGAGCCACCAGTATTCTACCTTGTTTTTACCTGCAAGATCATGCCTAGTACATCTGCACTGTGATTGGACACTCTGACCGTGGCTGACTTGTGTTATGATGAATAGAAGTAAAAGTCACTTGGATACATTTGTGGTCATAATCAGTGGTACATGCCAACTTTGTCAAGGCATTACGCACAATAGCCACACCGAGCAACCACTATTTTACCTTGTTTAACCTATAAGGTCATAACCAATATATTTGCACTGTGATTGGACACTCTGACCGTTGCTGACTCGTGTTATGATTCATAGCCGTTTAAGGTACTTGGTAAACTTTGTGGTCATTGTCAGTGGCACAGGCCAACTTTGTCAAGGCATTGCACAAAATAGCCGTGCCAAGCCACCGGTTTTTTAACTTGTCTATACCTGCAAGGTCATGCATATTAGATGTGCACTATGATTGGGCACTCTGACCATGGCTGACTCATATTACGATTTATAGAAGTTAAAGTCACTTGGTAAACTTTGTGGTCTTGGTCAGTGGTACATGCCAACTTTTTCAAGGCATTGCGCACAATAGCCACACCGAGCCACCTGTATTCTACCTTGTTTGCACCTGCAAGATCATGCCTAGTACATCTTCACGGTCATTGGACACTCTGACTGTGGCTGACTCGTGTTATGATCAATAGAAGTAAAAGTCACTTGGATACATTTGTGGGCATGGTCAGTGGCACATGCCAACTTTGTTAAGGAATTGCGCACTATAGCCACACCGAGCCACCAGTATTCTACCTTGTTTATACCTGTAAGGTCATGCCCAGTATATCTGCATTGTGACTGGACACTCTGACCGTGGCTGACTCGTGTTATGATTCATAGCCGTTTGATGTACTTGGTAAACTTTGTGGTCATGGTCAGTGGCACATGCCAACTTTGTCAAGGCATTGCACACAATAGCCGTGCCAAGCCATCGGTTTTTTACCTCGTTCGTACTTGCAAGGTCATGCACATTAGATGTGCGTATTGATTGGAAACTCTGACCTTGGCTGACTCGTGTTATGATTCGTATAAGTTAAAGTCACTTGGTAAACTTTGTGGTCGTGGTCAGTGGCACATGCCAACTTTGTCAAGGCATTGCGCACAATAGCCACACCGAGCCACCAATATTTTACCTTGTTTATACCGGTTAGGTCATGCCCAGTATATCTGCACTGTGATTGGACACTCTGACCGTGGCTGACTCGTGTTATGATTCATAGCCGTTTAAGGTACTTGGTAAACTTTGTGGTCATGGTCAGTGGCACATGCCAACTTTGTCAAGGCATTGCGCAAAAAAGCCGTGCCAAGCCACTGGTTTTTTAACTTGTTTATACCTGCAAGGTCATGCATATTAGATGTGCACTGAGATTGGGCACTCTGACTGTGGCTGACTCGTGTTACGATTCGTAGAAGTTATAGTCACTTGGTATACTTTGTGGTCATGGTCAGTGGCACATGCCAACTTTGTCAAGGCATTGCGGACAATAGGCACACCGAGCCACCAGTATTCTACCTTATTGATACCTGTAAGGTGTGACCCAGTATATCTACTATGAAATTGGACACTCTGACCGTGGCTGACTCGTGTTATGATTCATAGCCTTTTAATGTACTTGGTAAACTTTGTGGTCGTGGTAGTGGAACATGCCAACTTTGTCAAGGCATTGCGCACAATAGCCGTGCCAAGCCACCAATTTTTTACCTTGTTTATACCTGCAAGGCCATGCATAATAGAGGTACACTGTGATTGAGGACTCTGGCTGTGGCTGACTCGTGTCACGATTCGTAGAAATTAAAGTCCCTTGGTAAACTTTGTGGTCATGGTCAGTGGCACATGCCAACTTTGTCAAGGCATTGCGCACAATAGCCACACCGAGCCACCAGTATTCTACCTTTCTTGAACCTGCAAGATCATGCCTAGTACATATGCACTGTGATTGGACACTCTGACCGTGGCTGACTCATGTTGAGATCAATAGAAGTACAAGTCACTTGGATACATTTGTGGTCATGGTCAGTGGCACATGCCAACTTTGTCAAGGCATTGCATACAGTAGCCACACCGAGCCACCAGTGTTCTACCTTTTTTGTACTTGCAAGATCATGCCTAGTACACCTGTACTGTGATTGGACACTCTGACCGTGGCTGACTCGTGTCATTATCAATAGAAGTAAAAGCCACTTAGATACATTTGTGGTCATGGTTAGTGGCACATGCCAACTTTGTCAAGGAATTGCGCACAATAGCCACACGGAGCCACCAGTATTCTACCTTGTTTATACTTGCAAGGTCATGCCCAGTATATCTGCACTGTGATTGGACACTCTGACCGTGGCTGACTCATGTTATGATTTATAGCCGTTTAATGTACTTGGAAAACTTTGTGGTCATGGTCAGTGGCACATGCCAACTTTGTCAAGGCATTGTGCACAATAGCCGTGCCAAGCCACCGGTTTTTTACCTTGTTTTTACCTGCAAGGTCATGCATATTAGATGTGCGCTGTGATTGGGCACTCTGACTGTGGCCGACTCGTGTTATGATTCGTAGAAGTTAAGGTCACTTGGTAAACTTTTTGGTCATGGTCAGTGGCACATGCCAACTTTGTCAAGGCATTGCGCACAATAGCCACGCCAAACCACCAGTATTCCACCTTGTTTGCACCTGCAAGATCATGCCTAGTACATCTGCACTGTGATTGGACACTCTGACCGTGGCTGACTCATGTTATGATTTATAGCGGTTTTATGTACTTTGTAAACTTTGTGGCCATGGTCAGTGGCACATGCCAACTTTGTTAAGGAATTGCGCACAATAGCCATGGAAAGCCACCGGTTTTTTACCTTGTTTATACCGGCAAGGTCATGCCTAGTACATCTGGACTATGATTGGACACTGAATGTGGCTGACTCGTGTTTCAATCCGTAGAAGTTAAAGTCACTTGGTAAACTTTAAGGTCATGGTCAGTGGCACATGCCAACTTGTCAAGGCATTGTGCACAGTAGCCACACCGAGCCACCAGTATTCTACCTTGTTTGTGTCTGCAAGATCATGCCTAGTACATCTGCGCTGTGATTGGACACTCTGACCATGGCTGACTCGTGTTATGATCAATATAAGTAAAAGTCACTTGGATACATTTGTGGTCATGGTCAGTGGCACATGCCAGATTTGTCAAGGCATTGCACACAGTAGCCACACCAAGTCACCAGAGTTATACCTTGTTTATACCTGTAAGGTCATGTCCAGTACATGTGCACTGTGATTGGACACTCTGACTGTGGCTGACTTGTGTTATAATTCATAGCCGTTTAAGGTATTTGGTAAACTTTGTGGTCATGGTCAGTGGCACATGCCAACTTTGTCAAGGCATTGCGCACAATAGCGGTGCCAAGCCATGGGTTTTTTACCTTGTTTATACCTGCAAGGTCATGCCTAGTACATCTGAATTATGATTGGGCACTCTGACTGTGGCTGACTTGTGTTACGATTTGTAAAAGTTAAAGTCACTTGGTAAACTTTGTGGTCATGGTCAGTGGCACATGCCAACTTTGTCAAGGCATTGCGCACAATAGCGGTGCCAAGCCATGGGTTTTTTACCTTGTTTATACCTGCAAGGTCATGCCTAGTACATCTGAATTATGATTGGGCACTCTGACTGTGGCTGACTTGTGTTACGATTTGTAAAAGTTAAAGTCACTTGGTAAACTTTGTGGTCATGGTCAGTGGCACATACCAACCTTGTCAAGGCATTCCGCACAATAGCCGTGCCAAGACACCGGTTTTTTACCCTGCTTATACCTGCAAGGTCATGGATATAAGATATGCACTGTGATTGGGTACTCTGACCATGGCTGACTCATGTTATGATTCGTAGAGGTTAAAGTCACTTGGTAAACTTTGTGGTCATGGTCAGTGGCACATGCCAACTTTGTCAAGGCATTGCGCACAATAGCCACACGGAGCCACCAGTATTCAACCTTGTTTGTACCTGCAAAATCATGCATAGTCATGTGCAGTGTGATTGGACACTTTGACCGTGGCTGACTCGTGTTATGATCAGTAGAAGTAAAATTCACTTGGATACATTTGTGGTCATGGTCAATGGCACATGCCAACTTTGTCAAGGCATTGCGCACAATAGCCACACCGAGCCACCAGTATTCTAACTTTTTCATACCTGCAAGGTCATGCGCAATATTTCTGTACTGTGATTGGACACTCTGACCGTGGCTGACTCGTGTTATGATTCATAGCTGTTTAAGGTACTTGGTAAACTTTTTGGTCATGGTCAGTGGCACATGCCAAATTTGTCAAGGCATTGCGCACAATAGCCGTGCCAAGCCACTGGTTTTTTGACTTGTCCATACATGCAAGGTCATGCATATTATATGTGCACTTTGATTGGGCACTCTGACCGTGGCTGACTCGTGTTACGATTCGTAGAAGTTAAAGTCACTTGGTAAACTTTGTGGTCATGGTCAGTGGCACATGCCAACTTTGTCAAGGCATTGCGCACAATAGCCACACCGAGCCACCAGTATTCTACGTTGTTTGCACCTGCAAGGTCATGCCTAGTACATCTGCACTGGGATTTTACACTCTGACCGTGGCTGACTCGTGATATGATCAATACGAGTAAAAAGTCAATTGGATACATTTGTTGCCATGGTCCGTGGCACATGCCAACTTTGTCCAGGCATTGCGCACAGTAGCCACATCGAGCCACCAATATTTTACCTTGTTTAGATGTGTGAGGTCATGCCCAGTATATCTGCACAGTGATTGGACACTCTGACCATGGCTGACTTGTGTTATGATTCATAGCCGTTTAAGGTACTTTGTAATCTTTGTGGCCATGTTCTGTGGCACTTGCCAACTTTGTCAAGGTATTGCGCACAATAGCCATGCAAAGCCACCACTTTTTACGTTGTTTATACCTGCAAGGTCATGCCTAGCACATCTGGACTGTGATTGGGCACTCTGATTGTGGCTGACTTGTAGTACGATCCGTAGAAGTTAAAGTCACTCGGTAAAGTTTGTGGTCATGGTCAGTGGCACATGCCAACTTTGTCAAGGCATTGCGCACAATAGCCACACCGAGCCACCAGTATTCTACCAGGTGCAAACAGCCTTGATCTACCAGGTGCAAACAAAGATCATGCCTAGTACATCTGCACTGTGATTGGACAGTCTGATCGTGGCTGATTCGTGTTATTATCAATAGATATAAAAGTCACTTGGATACATTTGTGGTCATGGTCAGTGGCACATGCCAACTCTGTCAAGGAATTGCACACAATAGCCACACCAAGCCACCAGAATTCTACCTTGTTTATACTTGTAAGGTCATGCCCAGTATATCTGCACTGTGGTTAGACACTCTGACCGTGGCTCACTTGTGTTATAATTCATTGCGGTTTAAGGTACTTGGTAAACTTTGTGGTCATGGTCAGTTTCACATGCCAACTTCGTCAAGGCATTGCGCACAATAGCCGTGCCAAGCCATGGGTTTTTTGTCCTGTTTATACCTGCAAGTTCATGCCTAGTACATCTGACCTGTGATTGGGCACTCTGACTGTGGCTAAATCGTGTTACGATTCGTAGAAGTTAAAGTCACTTGGTAAACTTTGTGGTCATGGTCAGTGGCACATGCCAACTTTTTCAAGGCATTGCGCACAATAGCCACACCGAGCCAGCAGTATTCCACCTTTTTGAACCTGCAAAATCATGCCTAGTAAATCTGCACTGTGATTGGATACTCTGACCGTGGCTGACTCGTATTGAGATCAACAGAAGTAAAAGTCACTTGGATACATTCGTGGTCATGGTCAGTGGCACATGCCAGCTATGTCAAGGCATTGCGCACAGTAGCCACACTGAGCCACTAGTATTCCACCTTGTTTGTACCTGCAAGATCATGCCTAATACATCTGCACTGTGATTGGACACTCTGACCGTGGCTGACTCATGTTATGATTTATAGCCGTTTAATGTACTTGGAAAACGTTGTGGTCATGTTGAGTGGCACATGCCAACTTTGTCAAGGCATTGCCCACAATAGCCTTGCCAAGCCACCGGTTTTTTACCTTGTTTATACCTGCAAGGTAATGCCTAGTACATCTGAGCTGTGACTGGGCACTGAATGTGGCTGACTTGTGTTACGATTCCTAGAAGTTCAAGTCACTTGGTAAACTTTGTGGTCATGGTCAGTGGCACATGCTAACTTGTCAAGGCATTGCACACAATAGCCACACCAAGTCACCAGTATTCTACCTTGTTTGCACCTGCAAGATCATGCCTAGTACATCTGCACTGTGATTGGACACTCTCACCATGGCTGACTCGTGTTATGATCAATAGAAGTAAAGGTCACTTGGATACATTTGTGGTCATGGTCAGGGGCACATGCCAACTTTGTCAAGACATTGCGCACAATAGCCACACCGAGCCAGTAGTATTCTATCTTGTTCATACCTGCAAGGTCATGCACAGTATATCTGCACTATGTTTGGACACTCAGACGAGGGCTAACTCGTGTTATGATTCATAGTCATTTGAGGTACTTGGTAAACTTTGTGTTCATGGTCAGTGGCACATGCCAACTTTGTAAAGGCATAGCGCACAATAGCCGTGCCAAGCCACTGGTTTTCTAACTTGTCTTTACCTGCAAGGTCATGCATATTATATGTGCACTGTGATTGGGCACTCTGACTGTGGCTGACTCATGTTACGATTCGTAGAAGTTAAAGTCACTGGGTAAACTTTGTAGTCATGGTCAGTGGCACATGCCAACTTTGTCAAGGCATTGCGCACAATAGCCACACCGAGCCACCAGTATTCTACCTTGTTTGTACATGCAAGAACATGCCTAGTACATCTGCACTGTGATTGGACACTCTGACCGTGGCTGACTCGTGTTATGATCATTAGAAGTAAAAGCCACTTGGATACATTTGTGGTCATGGTCATTGGCACCTGCCAACTTTGTCAAGGCATTGCGCACAATAGCCACACCGAGCCACCAGTATTCTACCTTGTTCATACATGCAAGGTCATGCGCAATATATCTGTACTTTGATTGGACACTCTGACCGTGGCTGACTCTGTCAGAATAATGCAGACGTGAGGACGGAAGCAGCAGAAGCAGCCAGAAGCATCAGGACATGCAAGCGGACGTCAGCAGAGTGACGTAGGAGAGGGAGGTCCGAGGAGTTAGTCGTGAAGGCTGATAGAGGCTAAGACGCGAGGTAGATGAGGTAGACGGGTTGATGTGAGAGCGAGAGAGATGACGAGACGAGTGATGGTTGGCAGAGGAAAAGAGCTGAGCTAACGAGCGAGAGTGACAGAGCGAAGCGTTGGGAGAGACTGGCAAAGGCAAGGAGTGCGAGAAGCGAGCAGAGCAAAGACACGACGGCGAAGCCGCGGAACCAAAGGGGAACAGGATGGGCAGAACTGTTATGATTAAACTGGAGGGAATGAACATCCTCCGTGTATAAACAAAACAAGACAAAATGAGCAATGGCTCCTTGTGTACTAGCTAGACGCGCTTGGGGGGTGTCCACTTATTAGGGGATCACTCAGTCTGATAGCCGTTTGCCAGCTAAGGTGCTGACAACGGTTAGTACATCGACAACGGCTAGTGTGTCGACCGAGGTCGTTCAACCTAGAGTTGAACCATTATTGAGAATTTCTTTTCCAGCTGGTGAGAATCCTGTCAGGTTTACAGGAATAACTCTGACACACCCCCATAAACTGACACGGCTCAAGAACGCAGTTTGGCTGGAAGAAGAGGGAGAGAGCTGAGAAGAGAACTGGGTAGGGAAGACATCCAGTCGACGGAGAAGCGACCTAGAGGAAATTTGTCATCTTGGTCTTGAGGGTCCGGGTCAAGAGGAACCGTTGATTCACATGTAGATCTTCCTTGGAATCTTTGTAGAAGATCCTGTATGAAGCCTTGAGCTGGTCGCAGGTTCTTGTAGACTGTTGGACTCCAGGGTGAGAGGTCTTTCCTTGTAGGTGTGACAAAGTCGCATGTGTCACATAGTGCTCCTGTTTTCTCAGCTGGTGGAAGAAGTACTGGTATTGGCGACATACCAGACGGGTGGTGAGTGCAGGGGTTAGTTGTCATGGAGATATTCCTATGACAAATGGCTTTGCGTGGCGTGCAAGGAGTAGGGGAGACAGAGGTGTCTGGGAAGAGGAGTGTGAGAATGCTGTTAGTGGAGGACGCTGCCACAACGTCGCTCTGAAGGAGGCACTACCACTTGCTTGTTCCTGCAGTCCGAATGCTAATGCTGAATGTGTTAGTTTGGAGTTCGTGGATCGCAAGATGCAGAAGGAGGTGAGCTCGAGACGCCACAAGGGAGGCCAGTAGGGAGTCAGGTGGATGGTGAACTGTGAGTTGTTGCAGTTGGTGTTGTTGTGTGCTGAGAGTGATTTCGCTTGGGCACAAGTCGTCGTATGATTGGCGATGTGACTAGACGAGTCCTTGTGCCGAGCGGAGAGGAGGTGGATAACGGCAGAGGAAAGATGAATTATGGAGTGGGCGCGAAAGGAAGTATTGGCATGGACGCAGATCGTCGTGGAAGAGGCGATGCGACCGGGCAGATCCTTGTGCCGAGCTGAGAATGATGCAAAGCTGAGGAAATGATTGATTGATGAGTGGGCGCAGGGGCGAACTGCGTGCGCCAAAGAAGCTTTGGCGTGGTTGCAGGTCGTCGCAAAACGGCGATGCGACCGGGCCGATCCTTGTGCCGAGCGATTGCGGAAGCGGAGGCTGATGATGATAGAGTGGGTGCAGGGGCGAACCGCGTGTACTGCATGAAGTTTTGGCCTGGGCGCAGGTCGTCGCGGAAAAGGCGATGCGACCGTGCGGATCCTTGTGCCGAGCTGAGAACGATGCGAAGCGGAGGAAGCGATTGATGGATGAGTGGGCACAGGGGCAAGACCACATGCGTTGCAAAAGTTTTCCGCGTGGGCACAGGTCGTCGCGGAACTGGCAATGCGACCGGGCGGATCCTTGTGCCAAGCGAAAGCGGAAACGGAGGAGACGACTTATTGATGAGTGGGCGCAGGTGCGGAACCACGTGAGCGATAAAGCGATGCTGATGTGGATAATGAACAAGAAGGCGGTGCGGATGATGCTGATGTTGTTTATTGAAGGCGGTGCGGAGGATACTGAAGATAGAAAGCCATAGATGAGGCTGGAACGGACGGCTGAAGGAGCTGAGGAGGCTTGGAGCGAGGAGAAGAGGGAGGAACTGGTGGCAGCACATGAGGAAGACGCGAGGAGTGAAGGAAGAAGACTGATGATGATGCTAAGGAGGTAGTGAGCGATGCAGGCGGTGGAGGATGCGATGAGACGCGTCGGGGCAGGGAGATGGAAAGACACAACCACTTCTTCTGCCTTCACGAGAGTGACGGCTTGTTCCCCAGTTGGCTCGGAAATGGGAGCAGGAAGACTGGTGGTGTCCGATATCCTGTCGGCTGGAGAAGTTGGTTGTGGCAGGAGGAGTCAAGCAGTGGGCAGATCCACTGGATCGCTGACGTCAGGAGAGTGACGGCTTGTTCCCCAGTTGGCTCGGAAATGGGAGCAGGAAGACTGGTGGTGTCCGATATCCTGTCGGCTGGAGAAGTTGGTTGTGGCAGGAGGAGTCAAGCAGTGGGCAGATCCACTGGATCGCTGACGTCAGGAGAGTGACGGCTTGTTCCCCAGATGGCTCGGAATTGGGAGTAGGAAGACTGTTGGTGTCCGATGTCCTGACAATGGCGGTTTTGGCTGCAGCTGCTGACGAGGCGAGGAGGCGATGCGA
The DNA here is from genome assembly GCA_023375785.1 of Penium margaritaceum. NCBI lineage: Eukaryota > Viridiplantae > Streptophyta > Zygnematophyceae > Desmidiales > Peniaceae > Penium > Penium margaritaceum. Next base: position 163,784 of record SZWC01003998.1, on the reverse strand, counting down.
GAAGACGGCTCGAGATGATGGACAAGGGCGGGCTGAGGATGATGGCGAGGAAGGAGCAGATGAAGCTGATGAGGCGAGATGAGGGAGGAGGAAATGCAGGCGGAGGCAGATGAGGGGCAGCGGATAGCAGATGGCGGCTCGAGAGTTGCTTGCGGCTGATGTGGGTGACAGGTCACCGGTTGTTGGCCACGGGCGCGGAAATGGGTGCAGGGCTTCCTTGGGATGACAAGGCGTTTCTTCAGCACGGAGAACTCGTCAGACAAAGTTGTTGGCGAAGTGGCGCGGCGAGGGTCGACGTTAGCGGCGGCAGAGGATTGCAGGAGAAAGCGGTGACGGGAAGATGGCGGCAGAGCGATGACATAGTCACGGGGCACCAGGTGATGTTGCCTGATGCTCTGATACCATGACAAATAATGCACACGTGAGGACGGCAGCAGCAGAAGCAGCCAGAAGCATCAAGACATGCAAGCGGACGTCAGCAGAGTGACGTAGGAGAGGGCGGTCGGAGGAGTTAGTTGCGAAGGCTAATAGAGGCTAAGACGCGAGGTACACGAGGTAGACGGGTTGATGTGAGAGCGAGAGAGCTGATGAGATGAGTGATGGTTGACGGAGAAAGAGAGTTGAGCGAAGGAGCGAGAGTGACAGAGCGAAGCGCTGGGAGAGGCTGGTGAAGGCAAGGAGTGCGAGAAGCGAGCAGAGCAAAGACACGGCGGCAAAGCCGTGGAATCAAAGGGGAACAGGATGGGCAGATTTGTTCTGGTTACACTGGAGGGAATGAACATCCTCTGTATATAAACAGAACAAGACAAAATGAGCAACGGCTTCTTGTACGCTAGCAGGACGCGCTTGCGGGGTGTCCACTTATTAGGGGATCACTCGGTCTGATAGCCGTTTGCCAGCTAAGGCGCTGACAACGGTTAGTACATCGACAACGGCTAGTGTGTCGACCGAGGTGGTTCAAGCTAGAGCTGAACCATTATTGAGAATTTCTTTTCCAGCTGGTGAGAGTCCTGTCAGGTTTACAGGAATAACTCTGACAGACTCGTGTTATGATTCATAGCCGTTTAAGGTAATTGGTAGACTTTGTGGTCATGGTCAGTGGCACATGCCAACTTTGTCAACGCATTAGGCACAATAGCCGTAACAAGCCACCGGTTTTGTAACTTGTTTATACATGGACGGTCATGCATATTAGATGTGCACTGTGATTGGGCTCTCTGACTGTGCCTGAATCGTGTTACGATTTGTAGAAGTTAAAGTCACTTGGTAAACTGCGTGGTCATGGTCAGTGGCACATGCCAACTTTGTCAAGGCATTGCGCACAATAGCCACACCGAGCCACCAGTATTCCACCTTTTTTTAACCTGCAAAATCATGCCTAGTACATCTACACTGTGATTGGATACTCTGACCGTGGCTGACTCGTGTTGAGACCAATAGAAGTAAAAGTAACTTGGATACATTTGTGGTCATGGTCAGTTGCACATGCTAACTTTGTCAAGGCATTGCGCACAGTAGCCACACCGAGCCACCAGTATTCTACCTTGTTTGTACCTGCAAGATCATGCCTAGTACTTCTTCACTGTGATTGGACACTGTGAGCGTGGCTAACTCGTGTCATGGTCAATAGAAGTAAAAACCACTTGAATACATTTGTGGTCATGGTCAGTGGCACATGCCATCTTTTTCAAGGAATTGTGCACAATAGCCACACCGAGCCACCAGTATTCTACCTTGTGCATAACTGCAAGGTCATGCCCAGTATCTCTGCACTGTGATTGGACACTCTGACCGTGGCTGACTCATGTTACGATTTATAGCCGTTTAATGTACTTGGAAAACTTTGTTGTCATGGTCAATGGCACATGCCAACTTTGTCAAGGCATTGCGCACAATAGCCGTGGCAAGCCACCGGTTTTTCACCTTGTTTTTACCTGCAAGGTCATGCATATTAGATGTGCGCTGTGATTGGGCACTCTGACTGTGGCTGACTCGTGTTATGATTTGTAGATATTAAAGTCACTTGGTAAACTTTATGGTCATGGTCAGTGGCACATGCCAGCTTTGTCAAGGCATTGCGCACAACAGCAACGCCGAACCACTAGTATTCCAACTTGTTTGCACCTGCAAGGTCATGCCTAGTACATCTCCATTGTGATTGGACACTCTGACCGTGGCTGACTCGTGTTATGATCAACAGAAGTAAAAGTCACATGGATACATTTGTGGTCATGGTCAGTGGCACATGCCAACTTTGTCAAGGCATTGCGCACTATAGCCACACCGAGCCACCAGTATTTTACCTTGTTTTTACATGTAAGGTAATGCTCAGTACATCTGCACTGTGATTGGACACTCTGACCGTGTCTGACTCGCGTTATGATTCATAGCCGTCTAAGGTACTTTGTAAACTTTGTGGCCATGGTCAGTGACACATGCCAACTTGGTCAAGGCATTGTCCACAATAGCCATGCAAAGCCACCGGTTTTTTACCTTGTTTATACCTGCAATGTCATCTCTAGTACATCTGGACTGTGATTGGGCACTGAATGTGGCTGACTCGTGTTACGATTCGTAGACGTTAAAGTCACTTGGTAAACTTTGTGGTCATGGTCAGTGGCACATGCTAACTTGTCAAGGCATTGCACACAATAGCCACACCGAGCCACCAGTATTCTACCTTGTTCTTATCTGCAAGATTATTCCTAGTACATCTGCACTGTGATTGGACACTCTGACCGTGGCTGACTCGTGTTATGATCAATAGAAGTAAAAGTCACTTGGATACATTTGTGGTCATGGTCCGTGGCACATGCCAACTTTGTCAAGGCATTGCGCACAAAAGCCGCACCGAGCCACCAGTATTCTACCTTGTTTATACCTGTAAGGTCATTCCCAGTATATCTGCACTGTGATTGGACACTCTGATTGTGGCTGACACGTGTTATGATTCATAGATATTTAAGGTACTTGGTAAACATTGTGGTCATGGTCAGTGGCACATGCCAACTTTGTCAAGGCATTACGCACAATAGCCATGCCAAGCCACATGTTTTTTACCCTTTTTATACCTGCAAGGTCATGCCTGGTACATGTGACCTGTGATTGGGCACTCTGACTATGGCTGACTCGTGTTACGATTCATAGAAGTTAAAGTCACTTGGAAAACTTTGTGGGCATGGTCAGTGGCACATGCCAACTTTGTCAAGGCATTGCGCACAATAGCCACACCGAGCCACCAGTATTCTACCTTGTTTGCACCTGCAATACCATGCATAGTACATGTGCACTGTGATTAAACACTCTGACCGTGGCTGAGTCGTGTTATGATTAACATAAGTAAAGGTCACTTGGATACACTTGTGGTCATGGTCAGTGGCACATGCCAACTTTGTCAAGACATTGAGCACAATAGCCACACCGAGCCAGCAGTATTCTACCTTGTTTGTACCTGCAAGGTCATGCGCAGTATATCTGTACTTTGATTAGACACTCTGATCGTGGCTGACTCGTGTTATGATTCATAGCCGTTTTAGGTACTTGGTAGACTTTGTGGTCATGGTTCGTGGCACATGCCAAATTTGTCAAGGCATTGCACACAATAGCCGTACCAAGCCACCAGTTTTGTAACTTGTTTATACCTGGCAGGTTATGCATATTAGATGTGCACTGTGATTGGGCACGCTGACCATGGCTGACTCGTGTTACGATTCGTAGAAGTTAAAGTCACTTGGAAAACTTTGTTGTCATGGTCAGTGGCACATGCCAAATTCATCAAGGCATTGCGCACAATAGCCACACCGAGCCACCAGTATTCTATCTTGTTTGCACTTGCAAAATCATGCCTAGTACATCTGCACTGTGATAGGACACTCTGACCGTGGCTGACTCGTGTTATGATCAACAGAAGTGAAAGTCACTTGGATACATTTGTGGTCATGGTCAGTGGCACATGCCAACTTTTTCAAGGCATTACGCACAATAGCTGCACCGAGCCACTAGTATTCTACTTTGTTTATACCTGCAAGGTCATGCCCAGTATATGTGCACTGTGATTGGACACTCTGACCGTGGCTGACTCGTGTTATGATTCATAGCCGTTTAAGGTACCTGGTAAACTTTGTTGTCATGTTCAGTGGCACATGCCAACTTTGTCAAGGCATTGCGCACAATAGCCGTGCCAAGCCACCAGTTTTTTACCTTGTTTATACCTGCAAGGTCATGCCTAGTACATCTGAATTGTGATTGGATAATCTGACTGTGGCTGACTCGTGTTATGGTTCGTAGAAATTAAAGTCACTTGGTAAACTTTGTGGTCATGGTCAGTGGCACATGCCAACTTTGTCAAGGCATTGCGCACAATAGCCACACCGAGCCACCAGTATTCTACCTTGTTCATACCTGCAAGGGCATGCCCAGTATATCTGCACTGTGATTGGACAATCTGACCGTGGCTGACTTGTGTTATGATTCATAGCCATTTAATGTACTTGATAAACTTTGTGGTCATGGTCAGTGGCACATGCCAACGTTTTCAAGGCATTGCGCACAATAGCCACACCGAGCCACCAGTATTCTACCTTGTTTCTACCGGCGAGATAATACCTAGTACATCTGCACTATTATTAGACACTCTGACCGTGGCTGACTCGTGTTATGATCAATAGAAGGAAAAGTCACTCTGATACATTTGTGGTCATGGTCAGTGGCACATGCCAACTTTTTAAAGGCATTGCACACAATAGCCACACCAAGCCACCAGTATCTACCTTGTTAATACCTGCAAGGTCATGCCCAGTATATCTGCACTGTCATTGAACACTCTGACCGTGGCTGTCTCGTGTTATGATTCATAGCCGTTTAATGTACTTGGTATATCTTGTGGTCATGGTCAGTGGCACATGCAAATTTTGGCAAGGCATTGCGCACAATAAACATGCCAAGCCACCGGTGTTTTAGCTTGTTTATACCTGCCAGGTCATGCATATTAGATGTGCACTGTGATTGGGCACTCTGACCGTGGCTGACTCGTGTTACGACTCGTAGAAGTTAGAGTCACTTGGTAAACTTTGTGGTCATGGTCGATGGTACATTCCAACTTTGTGAAGGCATTGCGCACAACAGCCTGTACCGAGCCACCAGTATTCTACCTTGTTTGCACCTGCAAGATCATGCCTAGTACATCTGCACAGTCATTGGACACTCTCACCGTGGCTGACTCGTGTTATAATTCATATCCGTTTAAGGTACTTGGTAAACCCTGTGGTCATGGTCAGTAGCACATGCAACCTTTGTGAAGGCATTGCGCACAATAGCCATGCCAAGCCACCGGGTTTGTACCATGTTTATACCTGCAAGGTCATGCATATTAGATGTGCACTGTGATTGCGCACTCTGACCATGGGTGACTTGTGTTACGATTCGTAGAAGTTATAGTCACTTGGTAAAAGTTTTGGTCATCGTCAGTGGCACATGCCAACGTTTTCAAGTCATTGCGCACAATAGCCACACCGAGCCACCAGTATTCTACCTTGTTTGTACCGGCAAGATCATGCCCAGTACATCTGCAATGTGCTTAGACACTCTGACCGTGGCTGACTCGTGTTATGCTCAATAGAAGTAAAAGTCACTTTGATACATTTGTGGTCATGGTCAGTGGCACATGCCAACTTTGTCAAGGCATTGCGCACAATAGCCACACCGAGACACCACTATTCTACCTTGATCATACCTGCAAGGTCATGCGCAATAGAGCTGCACTGTGATTGGACATTCTGACCGTGGCTGAAACGTGTCATGATTCATAGCCCTTTAAGGTACTTGGTAACCTTTGTGGTCATGGTTAGTGGCACATGCCAACTTTGTCAAGGCATTGCACACAATATCCGTGCCAGGCCACCGGTTTTTTAACTTGCTTATACCTGCAAGGTCATGCATATTATATGTGCGCTGTGATTGGGCACCTTGACCGTGGCTGACTCGTGTTACGTTTCGTAGAAGTTAAAGTCACTTGGTAACCTTTGTGGTCATGGTCAGTGGCACATGCCAACTTTGTCAAGGCATTGCGCACAATAGCCATGTCAGGCCACCAATTTTTTACATTGTATATACCTGCAAGGTCATGCTTATTACATCTGAACTATGATTGGACACTCTGACTGTGGCTGACTTGTGTTACGATTCGTAGAAGTTAAAGTCTCTTGGTAAAATTTGTTGTCATGGTCAGTGGCACATGCCAACTTTGTCAGGGCATTGCGCACAATAGCCACACCGAGCCACCAGTATTCTACCTTGTTTGCACTTGTAACATCATGCCTAGTACATCTGCACTGTGATTGGACACTCTGACCGTGGCTTACTCGTGTTATGATCAATAGAAGTAAAAGTCACTTGGATACATTTGTGGTCATGGTACGTGGCACATGCCAACTTTGTCAACGCATTGCACACAATAGCCAAACCGAGCCACCAATATTCTACCTTGTTTATACCTGTAAGGTCATGCCCAGTATATCTGCTCTGTGATTGGATTCTCTGCTCGTGGCTGACTCGTGTTATGATTCATAGCTGTTTAAGGTACTTGGTAAACTTTGTGGTCATGGTCAGTGGCACATGCAACCTTTGTCAAAGCATTGCGCACATTAGCCGTGCCAAGCCACCAGTTTTTTATGTAGTTTATACCTGCAAGGTTATGCCTAGTATATCTGAACTGTGGTTGGGTACTCTGACTGTTTCTGACTCGTGTTACAATTCCCTAGAAGTTAAAGTCACTTGGTAAACTTTGTGCTCATGGTCAGTGGCACATGCCAAATTTGTCAAGGCATTGCGCACAATAGCCGTGCCAAGCCTTGGGTTTTTCACCCTGTTAATACCTGCAAGGTCATGCATATTAGATGTGTACTGTGATTGGGTACTCTGACCGTGGCTGACTCGTATTATGATTCGTAGAAGTTAAAGTCACTTGGTAAACTTTGTGGTCATGGTCAGCGGCACATGCCAACTTTGTCAAGGCATTGCGCACAATATCCATGCCAAGCCACCGGGTTTTTACCTTGTTCATACCTGCAAGGTCATGCCTAGTACATCTGAGCTGTGATTGGGCACTCTGAGTGTGGCTGACTCGTGTCACGATTCGTAGAAGTTAAAGTCACTTGGTAAACTTTGTAGTCATGGTCAGTGGCACATGCCAACTTTGTCAAGGCATTTCGCACAATAGCCACACCAAGCCACCAGTAGTCTACCTTGTTTGTACCTGCAAGATCATGCCTAGTACATCTGCACTGTGATTGGACACTCTGACCGTTGTTGACTCGTGTTATGATCAACATAAGTAAAAGTCACTTGGATACATTTGTGGTCATGGTTAGTGGCACATGCCAACTTTGTCAAGGCATTGCACACAATAGCCACACCGAGCCACCAGTATTCTACCTTGTTTATACTTGTAAGGTCATGCTTGGTATATCTACACTGTGACTGGACACTCTGACTGTGGCTGACTCGTGTTATTATTCACAGCCGTTTAAGGTACTTGGTAAACTTTGTGGTCATGGTCAGTGGCACATGCCAACATTGTCAAGACATTGCGCACTATAGCCGTCCCAAGCCACCGGTTTTTTACGTAGTTTATACTTGCAAGGTCATGCCTAGTACATCTGAACTGTGATTGGGCACTCTCACTGTGGCTTACTCCTCTTACGATTTGTAGAAGTTAAAGTCACTTGGTAAATTTTGTGGTCATGGTCTGTGGCACATGCCAACTGTGTCAAGGCATTGCGCACAATAGCCGTGCCAAGACACCGGTTTCTTACCTTGTTTGTACCTGCAAGGTCATGCCTAGTACATCTGAACTGTGATTGGGCACTCTGACTGTGGCTGACTTGTGTTACAATTCGTAGAAGTTGAAGTCACTTGGTAAACGTTTTGGTCAAGGTCAGTGGCACATGCCAACTTTGACAAGGCATTGCGCACAATAGCCACAACGAGCCACCAGTATTCTACCTTGTTTCCACCTGCAAAATCATGCCTAGTATATCTGCACTGTGATTTGACACTCTGACCATGGCTGACTCGTGTTATGATCAATAGAAGTAAATGTCACTTGGATACATTTGTGGTCATGGTCAGTGGCACATGCCAACTTTGTCAAGGCATTACGTACAATAGCCACACCAAGCCACCAGCATTCTACCTTGTTCATACCTGGAAGGTCATGCACAATATGTTTGCACAGTGATTGGACACTCTAACCGTGGCTGACTCGTGTTATGATTCATAGCCGTTTAAGGTACTTTGTAAACTTTGTGGTCATGGTCAGTGGCACATGCCAACTTTGTCAAGGCATTGCACAAAATAGCCGTGCCAAGCCACCATTTTTTAACTTGTTTATACCTGCAAGGTCATGTATATTAGATGTGCACGGTGATTGGGCACTCTGACCGTGGCTGACTCGTGTTACGATTCGTAAAAGTTAAAGTCATTTGGTAAACTTTGTGATAATGGTCAGTGCACAAGCCAACTT